>LBNU01012150.1:7833-62445 GCA_014162995.1 Artemisia annua
AATGGTGAATTAAGGAACCAGCAACTTATAAAGATTATGCAAGCAATACAAATGAACACATTCACGAAACTAGCTGATTCAGTATCCACCATTCTTCTAGACTTAGCAACTACATGCTAACATCTAGGCAACCATGGAGAAATATCTATTGTTGGCTACATTTCCACTGAACAAACACCCTTCCTAATTCCATCCTAGTCAGTTTCTATACTTTAGTTGTTTAGATTTTGTAACAAAATGAAAATATAGTCTCTAAGAGGAATGTAAAATAATTTATATACCTTAAAGAGCCAAGGGCCAAGTGATATGATGAATATAAAATAATTTGACCATCCTAGTCAGTTTCTATACCTGTGGGTCCCCTTTTTTGGTATGTCCTCCCCAAATTTTTTGAAAAGCCCCCTATATTTTTTTCATCAAATTTTGAATTCTCCCTCCACCAATTTCCATCTCCACCCACGTTTCTCACATTTCTCACCACTCACCAGTCACAGCCACCAATCACCATTCATCAGTGACATCACAGCGACCAATCACCATTTACCAGTGACATCAGAGCCACCATTCACCAGTCACCATCCATCATATCACTTGTCGGTCCGGCCATCAACAACGGAGGGAGGTTCATTTAAATCTAAATTAGGTACTTTTTGAATTAGGAATTCATAATGTTGGAATTTTAACTTATTATTCATTTTCATTGTCAATTTTATTTGTTATGGATTTTTTGATTATTTCTTGTTTCTTTGGTAATGTTAACTTATCGGGTCTTTAATTTGGCCGAATCGTTTAACCAACAACACAAATAAAGATAACATTTTGTAATTTACATATGATAATTAACCTATGCATTGAAGTGGTGTTTGGAACTAGACACTTGTGACTTGACATTGTAACTTCATCAATCTTAAGCTTCTTATATGCTTATATTGGTTTAACTTGTAACTTGTAGGATATATATATACGTTATCATTTGATCAACAAAAGCATGGACAAGTCTTGGATGACAAGTAGTAGGACCAAAAATCAATATATTGATGGAGTGGCAGCGTTTATTAAGTATGCAGTACAGTACTGGCAGAAGATGAAGAACATCGACCCACGAGTTAATATACGACGAGAGCTTAAGATGCCATGTCCGTGTACCGGATGTTTAAACAAAGTAGAGCAATTAGTGGATGACGTGGAGTTCCATTTATTCTGCCACGGGATTGATCTAAAATACACAAAATGGGATAAACATGGAGAAAGGGATGAGCAAGCAACAACATCCCAAATACCTGATAATGCAGAAACAGAGTTTGTTGACGACACGGATTTCGACATGGAGTCACATTCAGAAATTCCAACAGATGGCCCAGCAACAGTAGAAATGGTTAATGCTACGAAAGAAAATTTTGATGAGGGTGACCTTGACAAGTTTCAACAACTATTATTAGACGCGGAGAAGCCACTTTATGAAGGATGTCCTGACTTCACAAAGTTGTCCGCAATAGTTAAACTACTCAACTTGAAGGGTAAGTATGGAGCTTCTGATAAGTTCTTTACTGAATTACTAGGATTGATTAAAAAAATGCTACCAGCTGGTAATGAAATGGTTGAAAAAACTTATCAGGCCAAAAAACTAATGAAAATGATGGGATCAGGATACGAAAAGATACATGTATGTAGCAATAACTGCATTCTTTACTGGAAGACTAACAAGGAGTTGACTGTTTGTCCAACTTGTGGGATATCAAGATGGAAGGTGGATAATAAGACACGTAAAGTGTATGAAAACACTCCGGCAAAGGTAATGTGGTACTTTCCAATTATACCAAGACTGCAACGACTCTTTAAGTTAGAGAGTATTTCAGAAGATCTAAGGTGGCACGCAACAAGGAAGGTAACAGATGGTGTTTTACGTCACCCTGCAGATTCACAGGCATGGCGTACCATAGATGAAAAATTCCCCCAGTTTGCCAAAGATCCGAGAAATCTACGGCTAGGAATATCGGCTGATGGGGTTGACGTCAACTCAGGAACTAGGCATCACAGTGTATGGCCAGTTTTATCTGTCATATACAACCTTCCTCCATGGTTGTGTATGAAAAGAAAGTTTATCATGCTTTCGGTTTTGATATCGGGATACCCGGGAAATGATATCGATGTATTTTTAGAACCGTTGGTTAATGATCTGCAAACCTTATTTAATGACGGGGTTGATACATATGATGCTTTTACAAAAGAAAAGTTTAAACTGCGTGCCGCTGTGTTGTGGACGATAAATGATTACCCTGCACTTGGTACATTATGTGGCTGCCCATACAGTGGATTCAAAGGTTGTGTAGTATGTGGGAAAGATACACACTGTGTTAGACTTTCGGCCTCATCCAAGCAAAGTTATGCTGGACACAGACGATATCTACCATACGGCCATGCGTTCAGAAGGCAAGCGGCGGCGTTTGATGGAAAAGAAGAACCTCTGCCTGCTCCAACTCCATTGACTGGGGAACAAATATACAACGAGGTACAACTAATTGCAAATAAATGGGGAAAAGGCAAACGAACAAACAATAACACCTCGAATAACCAAGAAGATACGAGAGGCAGAGGTGGGAAGATTACAAAGCAGAAAAGGAAAACAACAGAAGCAGAGGGTAGTGCAAGCCAACTAAATGAACCATATTGGAAGAAATTCAACATTTGGTATCGAAAGCTAAAGTATTGGAGGCATAATGCTGTTCCACATTGTATTGACTTCATGCATGTAGAAAAGAATGTTGCTGAGAGTCTAGTCGGAACTTTGCTGAATGTTGCTGGAAAGACAAAAGATGGAATGAATGCTCGATTGGATCTTGAAGAGTTGGGGATAAAAAAAGAGTTGTTTGCTAAGAATGAAGCAGACAAAACAACACTACCTCCAGCAGGTTACACATTAACCAATGCTGAAAAAGACATCTTTTGTGAAACGTTAAGAAACATCAGGGTACCACAAGGCTATTGTTCAAATTTCTCTAGTTTGGTCAGCCAAAATGATAAGAAGCTCATTGGCTTTAAATCGCATGACTATCACATGCTAATGCAAGAGTTTTTGCCCGTTGCTATACGTACAATCATGCACCCACCCACACGATTTGCTATTATCAGGTTTTGCTTTTTCTTTAAAGCTATATGTAGGAAAGAAATCATCTTGAGCGAACTAGATAAGATTCAACACGAACTTGTTGTGACACTGTGCCTTCTCGAGAAGTACTTTCCTCCGTCATTTTTTGATATTATGATACACTTGACAGTGCACCTAACTAGGGAGGTAAAAATATGTGGTCCCGTATGCTTTCGGTGGATGTATCCCTTCGAAAGATGTATGAAGGTTATTAAAGGACATGTGCGAAACAGAAATAGACCAGAGGGATGCATTGCTGAGGAGACTATCGCGGAAGAAACAATAGAGTTTTTTAGCGAGTATCATAAAACCATGAAAACTATCGGTATCCCACCTGATAAACATGTAACCAATGAAAATGAGGATGGAAAGCCATTGTCGGCCGGCAAATCAAATGTACTTTCCGGAGACGTCTTTCAGAAAGCACATTTGTATGTAATACAGAATACAGATGAAATTGTGCCGTATATCGAGTAAGTATTACTAACACATACATGTCTATTTCGTTGCTTAAAATGTTGTATCAGATATAATAATCAAATACATTGTTTTGTTTCAGGAGACACAAGCAATTTTTGAAAACAAAATACCCGGGTAGAAAAGTGGCATTGCTGGAGCATGAGCACACTAAATCTTTTGCTACGTGGTTACACAAAGAGGTAATCACTCGTATGTGTTGTTTATACTAATAGTTTATTTTTGATAAATATAAGTGAGTTGTTCCTGCACTTTAAAGGTAACATGTACTTGTAATGAAATTCAGGTTGAGAGAGAGTTAGCAATATCCAAAGATAGTGTATCAGAAACTGTGAGGTGGATATCATTTGGACCACGCGCCACCATAGTGAAATACGAGGCATATAACATCAATGGGTATACATTTCGTACGAAAAGTAATGATGGCATAGTTTACCAGAACAGTGGGGTTAGTGTTGAGGCAGCAGATATTCACATATCGAAGGAAGTTTCAACCACAAGAAAAGCATATTATTATGGGGTTTTACAAGAGATATGGGTACTAGATTACCATTGCAGGCAAATTCCTCTTTTCAAATGTGATTGGGTTAATTCAAAAAAAGGTGGGGTCAAACGCGATAATCTTGGTTATACATTGGTAGACCTGAATAGTATAGGCCACAAGGATGATCCGTTCATATTAGCCTCACAAGCACAACAAGTGTTTTATGTGAAAGACCCGGCAAATTGTAAGTTGTCTATTGTCTTTAAAACACCTAACAAGAATTACAAAGAAACGTATGACGATGTCGATGAGGAATTTAGTACAGTCATTCACGAGCAAAATGATAACGTACTGCCGGTAGTAAATCTACAAGCAAAGGATACCTACTATCGAACCGACTGTGAAGGTATTGTTATACGAAAATCAAAGTGAAGCAAATGTCATTCTCAAGCTGCAACACTCTGTTTAGGGATTTATTTTTTGTCTGCAGAACCTATTTAAGCTTTTGTTTTGCTGCAAATACTCTTTTAAAGGATTTATGTTGTTGTTTGTGTTGTTGTTGTTGTTGTATTAATTGTTAAGTTCGTACTTGCGAATACTCTTTTAAATTAAAGGATTCCAGATTATACAAAACTATAACTTCTAGCAGCATAAACTGTGTACTAGCCGTATTAACTATGTACTAGCAGTAGTACATAGTTAGCACTGCTAGTACACAGTTTATCATAAATGTGTGACCATATGTATCGAATTGTGACTACGCTTGAATATTGTGTGACAAAATATGACTATGATTTAGTCACACAAAAACTCAATGTGACTAATATCAAGGTTAATGATAACTGACTTCCCATTGTGCTATAAATAATAGTCACGTGAATACTTCACAATGTGACTATTTTGAATGTATTGGTCACATATAATACCCTTATAACGTGGCCATAAACATCCTATTGATACACATTTGTGATATGGTGTGACTATTGTAAAGCCTATAGTCACATGATCGTGCTTCAAATAACTGTGACTATACACATTAGGATTTGGCAAGCAAACACACGTTAAACTTTAGACACACATATTAACTTACGTGACCATATGTGTCGAATTTTCGTTACACTTAATCATGTTTGTATGGTTTTGTGTCACCATATATGACATTTGGTCACACTCTTCAAGTGTGTGACATATATTTGTCACTCTTAAATGCATTTCGTGACTAACGCTTCAAACTGAATTTTTAGTTGTCACACATTTCAAATTCATATGTGGCTAACTATTCAGCAAAGAATAGCAGTCACGTTTATATAATGTGTGACAAAATTGACTATATAATTTAGCCACATACACAAGTACTTCGTGTGACCATATATCTTCTTTGGTCACACTGGTCAATTGTGTGACATATATTTGTCACATATGTATATCTATAGCGTGACTAATGTTTCGAGCTGATTTGCATCGGTCACACGTCCCAAATTAAACGTGACTAAATGATGGAAAAATATTTACCAGTTACCCTCTAGTCACATATATACACAAATGCGTGACAAATATTTTACGAAATGGTCACACAAATCGGATCAAGTGTGGCTGTTTATTTAACGCTGGTACATTTGGTCACGCAAAAATGTCACAATGTGACCGTTCAAAAACGACCATGTGTGACGAAAGGTCATTTTTGGCGTAGTGTATAACGGTCTCCATTTTGGCACATATTTCGCCAAACACTTTATTTACTTATTTTTCTTTCTTTTTCTTTTGTTTTCTTGGGAAATATTTGGTTTTTCCCCATACTTACGATAGACATACCACTCCAATCAAAATTAGAAGTTTGCAACCTTCATTCTTCGTTTAAAATAACATAATCCGCAATCTGTTCACTTTTCTTTTTTTTTTGGACTTCCAACGGGGTTCAAGGTTTAAGGCTAAGATTGTATATATATTTTTTCTTTTTTCTTTTTCTGTATTTCAGGAAACGAATAGATTGGCTCAGAATGTTGTTCTAGTGGTATCTAGCACTAAAGATAAATGCTACAAAAGGTTTTTATTGGAAATTAGCTAATCGATGTGATTACTAGTATATAGTTTATTGGATGGCTATTTGGTGTAAATCCTATTTTTGCCTCTTTATCATTTAAAATTACTTATATCACACGAATGTGATCTCACAATGGTTTCGTAAAGATTTTAAGCACAAGTTCTAGAATAAATAAAACATCAGCACACTCATAAACAAAGAAGCAAGCACAATATAAGGGCATATGGCTGAAAATTCCTCACATTTAAGTGGTAATGGTTATGAATATGCTAGCACGTTATCAATTCCGAGTCGAGTTAGCTTAAATGACTTAAGACGATTTATTTTTCCAAAAATTATATAGCAAGTACGGCGTACTAAGTTACAAAACCGTCGCACTTAGTTTTAAAAATCTGTTTTTATTTTATCATTCCAATTTATCTCACCCTCCCCACACCCCCCCCCCCCATACTTATTATGAACGTTGTCTTCAATGTGACATAATATAAAAAATAGAGAAATGAGAATGAGTAACTTTACTATATGACGAATTCAGCAAAATTGTACGAAGCACATGTAGCCTTCGTACTTAATTCGTAATCCTGCACATTTCATAAATAAAACAAAACATGCAACAATATAAACAAAAGATTAGCTTATTATTATTGATAATATATTACTAGTTATGCAAATTATTTGCATATAAATATATATAGATAGTTATAGTTATTGTTCATTGTTTTTGTTCCCCCCGGTACCATGTTCCATGTTTTCCCATCACATATAGTTGTTTTGATGCCAACAGAGGCATTAATTGGAGACCATGAAATAAATTGTTTTGAAATTGTCTTAAAACAACCAGACATCTGGTCAAACATCCAAGTGCGCCGCACTTTAGTCTAAGTGCGGCGGGGTTTCTGCTGTTGCTGGTGTTGTTGTTGTTGGTGCCTGCTGCTGCTGCTCAGTAGTGGTGGTGGGTTACCATTCGTCCAAGGGCTCGACTTCCAAAACCTCTGGCAAGTCCCTCAGCTTTCATGTCTCCTGATCTCTCAAGTAATCCAAACTCCTCATTCCTACAGCTCCAGGTTTCACATGTCTTCCTAGCAATTCCATGTCTCCTTCGTTCATTAATCCCAAGCTCCTTGTTGTAAGACCAGCAATTTAATAAGGTAAAATTTCAGTATTTTAGTTATTATTTATATTGTAGAAGGTAACATTAAAACTTAAATGTTAATGGACCGCATGTGACATAAACTGAAAATAGAGGGTGTTGCTAGCATTATGGAGGTCAGGTTTAGAAGTCAGTTCCTGTAGTTTTTATAAGGCATTATATCGTAAGTTAAACCCTAAAGAGAGATCGATTGAGAGGTGGAGAGAAAGGCTGCACAAAGTTGCTACTGAATAGCGGTTTTGCTTTTAGTTTCGAGTTCAATTTATCATCACAGTTAAGGTATGAGTTATGCCTATAGATTTTGGATTAGTTTTTGACTAAACGTTAGGATTATCTTGCGGTTGATTGGTTGAATCGAGTAAGAAAGAACTTTGTTTTTATGAACTACATGTGTTTAGCTACAATGTTCATGAGTGTCTTATTAATATGATAACTGCAGGTGCGCTTTTTCTGTTATAAAAAGGTGCAGTTCACGATTAGTAGAACTGAGTAAAATAACTAGAAACATATTAGTGTATTAAGGGTTGTTGATGTACACGTTTGGAACCATGAAAACAGACATGGTGAAAAATATTTGTAGTAGTTAAATTGGAAAAAGAATGAGGAGAGTGTGCAGCAATAAAAGGACGTGGCTACTGGTGCCTATATTATGATTATTTCTTAAGTTTATGAATCATGATGTATATATATATAATATCTAATCTTCTAAAGTGCATACAATTATAAAAGATGTTAAGAAAGTTAGATTTTATATGAAACTGAGAAGGTCTCCATGTTGCTAAAGTTCAGTATGTACATCTCTTTTAGTTAGTTTTATATTATCTTGACGTAATGTTTGCATTGGCATTAAACGTCAGAACATAAATTTTACCATATTATACTTTGAGGTGTTACAGTAGTAAATAATGAATATATAGACTTGCGGCTCAACCAGTCATTTAGGATATCTTTAGGACGCTTTAGTTTGTACAAGCTTTCTTAGTGAATCTGTGATTATATTGTAGGAAGCTTTTTAAGGGACGGAAGAGCTTATTGTTGAATTAAGATGAGTACAATGTTTTTCTAAAACCGAGTACAAAGACAAAACGGGATTTTGAGGGCAATACTCGTATTTCTTGTTAACTATATTTGTTCAAACTTACTTATTGTTGATTGATATGTTTAAGTCTGATATTGATTGCCTAGTAGTTGATGCCGTATATGTTGATTGTATAATAATGTTCTTTGATAGATGCATACATGTTCATGGCCTAAAGGTTTGCCTAGATGAAATTTTATCAGGGAAATTTTGGTGGGTTTTGGTTTGTCCCACTAGGATGTGCTAGCCTTGTCACTCGTAAGTGTCATGACACGTTGATGTGTTTCAAAAGCTTTAAATTTATAATACTAATTTCACCATTTTCCTTAATTCATAAAACACATGGGTAAAGTATAACCCCCGTTTGTAGCAAAGGCTTAGGTAAGACTAGGTCGTCCCAAGAGATTGTAGAAAAGCCAAGTTAGCAATTGTGTTAAAGTAAAGTCCCTAGATTGTCACTTATCCAAAGACTAGCAATTTAGATTGATTGTTTTATATGATTAAAAGATATGTTTATTTAGGCTAAGAAACATGGAAGTAGCATGTGAATGATAAGCAAGCAATCATGAACAAGATATATAAGCAAGAGATGCATGGTTAACACTCGTACCTATAACTATCCAACATATTAAGAAACCCTTTCGACCTATGATTCTCAATATATCAAATGCATTAAGAATGGTTCATAATAGAAGTATACATAAGCCAATTTCCTCATCAAGTTCGTTAGACATGAGATAAGGCATTAAACAAGATCATGGATGGGTTGGTAAATGTTTTGTCGACCAATTTCTACAAGGTTAACACCAAGTTGCCATAGACAAACACCTTGAAATAATACCAAAATGACAGACCCTTTCGACCTACTTCTACCACAGAGATACATCAAACATTCAACAATGATCCAAGCATAATCTCATCAATTAAACTTAAGCGTAGTATCAATAGCAAGCGTACATTACATTGCAAACAACCATATAACTATTTCACCCAAATATACATATAAAGACTACTCCATTATTGTAATAACAAAACTCATAACATTCAACATGAATTTCATAAACTTCATAATTCAATTCGACAAAGTAGAAAATTGTACCAAAGTGATTACAACGAAAGAACAATTGATTTCACAGAGATAACTCTCTAGGCTCGTTCTCTACACTCTGTCACAGTAATAAAATCACAACCTCGACCCTCGATATAGTGAACTTGGTATGAGTTCACCAATCTAACTTGGTATACTTTCCCTACTTCTCGTTGGTGTTGCCCCCTTTTATCTCTGCTTCGTACCTTTCTTTTATAAGCACAACTTGACCTAATTCAACTCCACTATTTAGTAAATGAGGACAAGTGATCGGCCTCACAATAAATGCAAATATTAACTCTGTTTTGTAACTGTCAAGGTAAGTGCGCCGCATTTCGTAGAAAGTGCACCGTACTTCGCGTATATTCAATTTCTTTTACCCGCCAAGCAAGTACGCCGCACATAGTCCTAAGACCGGCGTACTTGGGTCTTTCACACTTGTATATTTTCATTTCAAGTCTCTCATTTCTTATATTTGTCATTTAATTGTCTTTTTAGTGGTATTTCTGACTTTCTTCTCTCGTTCTATCCTGCAACCAGATTAGTACCAATTCTACACAAATAGCGTGACATTATATATAATATAATAGATAAATGATATATAATCGATGGAATAAATATGTATACTTAGAGCGTTATCAAATCCCACATACTTAACTATTGCTTGCCCTCAAGCAATCTTTAAAAATATTTTTATTTTTATCTTATCAAGAAATCATAAGCCAAAATAACACGACTAAGCATCTCACGAAGGTGGAAAGTATAATTCACTCACACTCATATATCGGGTATAAAAGAATCACACTCAGCTGCTCAGACATGTTAAATAAATTACCATAGGCTTGTAAAAAACTAAACTTCACCGACATGGCGTAAGCACCAAGTAAATTTCATCAAAGAGGACTTTTATTCGGGTTATAACGTTAGGCTAAGGGTAATAATATGGGTATGGATTTAGACATGGGATTTATTTAGTGAAATTGTTTCTAAAAGAAAAATAATAAGTTGAAAGTCCATTTTCTTGAAATAACGATCTCCATTTGGCACATATTTCGCTAACACTTTATTCTTCCCCGTACATATTTTTTTCTTTCTTTTTTCTCTTTTTTTTTCTTTTCTTGGGAAATATTTGGTTTTCCCCCATACTTACGATAAACATACCACTTCAATCAAAACTAGAAGTTTGCAACCTTCGCATTTCATTCAAAATAGCATAATCCGTAATTATTTCTTTTTCTTCTTTTTCTTTGGACTCCAACAAGGTTCATAGGTTTAGAAAGGCTAAAGTGTATATACATATTTTTTTCTTTTCTTTTTATAGTGGATGTAAGAAACAAATAGATTGGCTCAGAATGTTGTTCTAATGGTATCTAGCACTAAAATAAGCGCTACAAAAGGTTTATATTGGAAATTAGATAATTGATATGATTACTAATATAATTTTTATTGAATGGCTATTTGGTATAAATCCTAAGTTTTCCTCTTATCATTTAAAATTACTTATATCACACGAATGTGATCTTACAACGGTCTTGTAAAGATTTTAAGCATAAGTTCTAGAATAAATAAAACATCGGCACACACATAAACAAAGAAACAAGCCTTTAATAAGGGCATTAGGTTGAAAATTCCTCACATTTAAGTGGTAATGGTTATGAATATGCTAGTACATTATCAATTCCGAGTCGAATTAGCTTAAATGATTTAACTCGATTATTTTTTTTCAAAATTATATAATAAGTGCGGTGCACCATGTTGCAAAACCGTTGCACATTTCCTTAAAAATCTGTTTTTATTTTAAAAATCATTCCAATTTATCTCCCCCCCCCACCACACCATACTTAATAAGAACATTGTCCTCAATGTGACAAAATATAAATAAAATATAGAAATGGGAATGAGTTACTTTACTATAGGACGAACTCAGCAAAATTGTACGAAGCATATTTGAAGCCTTCGTACTAAATTCGAACCCGCACATATTCTTAAACAAAACAAACAAACACAAGCACACAAATATAAATATCAAAAGATTAGATATATTATTATTAGTATTAGTACTAGATATGCAAATTATTTGCATATATATATAGTTATAGATATTGTTTTTGTTTTTGTTCCTGCTTGTTCCCCCGGTACCATTGTTTTTGTTCCCATCACACATTGTTTAAAATGCCAACAGAGGCATTATTTACAGACAATCAAATGAAATTGTTTGAAAACATAACCAGATATCTGGTCAAACATCCAAGTGCGCCGCACTTTCTTCCAAGTGCGGCGGTGCTTGCTGTTGCTACTCTTGTTGTTGTTGATGATGATGCTCTGTGGTGATGGTGGTGTGTCCTTCCTCTTCTTCTCTCTGCCCTGAACTGGATGGTTGGTTGATGGTGGTCCCTGGTGGTGCATTGGTGCCTAGAGAGATGCCATGCTGAGCTGCCAATCTATCAAACAATGGGCCATACTTTGCCCAATTCCTCCCACTCTCCTTGGCCAACTCCTCCAATGCAGCCTGTCTCCTCTCTACCTCCCCCAACTTCTGATAAAATTCCATAATTGTGGGTCTGTGGGGTCTTGGTGGCACCAACCTAGCAACTCCAGGCTGAGAATCCCATGCAATCAACTTTCAATCACTTCCAATCAGCTCTCTTAAGGTGGTCTCATTCAGCTTCTTGCAGGGTGTGGGAGTGGAGTAGAAATTCAAGTTATCATCAGTCAACAGCCTCATTCTCCTAGCTATCCTAGTAACAAACTACCCACAGATTATCTTACTCCCCTCTTGAGTACCCTTTCCTTTCTTCTTCATCCATACAGCAATCAACCAAGCCACATTAGCATAGCATTCATTGTTCCTATCCTCAAACATGCTCATCAACCACAAATCTTGCTTCTGAATTTTATCATAACCTGTTGTCCTTTGACAAAGCCCATTTGCAATCATCTTCTGCAACACCCTCAACACAGGGTTCCTAATGCTGCTACAAGCACTCCTAGAAAACCTCAGCTTATCCTCACTGCTTATCTTGCTCCAATTCTCCTCTGCATTGAATTCACTCTCATCCCTTAAACCTTTCTGAAAGTAAATCTCAAATCCCTCTTCATCTAACTCCTCTGATCTGTACAATCCCAAGAACCTAGCAAACTCCACTAAACTCAACTGATGTGATCTTCCTCCTAACCTGAACTTCAAAATCTTTTTGGTGCTGATCTCCTCTTGACTCACATCCTCGTCCATCTTATAGGTAGCAAAGAACTCCTGACACAACTCTTTATATATAACTTCCTGAACATTAAAGGCTCTCTTCCATGCCTCAGATACAAACAGCTCCTCATCACCTCCAGCTTCTATCAATCTAATCTCCAGCATCTCCTCAATCTTTTATCCACATCCTAACGCATTCAATACTGACCAATCAACAATGCATGGTAAGTAGATATCCTTTGTCACCAGCCTAGCCAAAACACCATTGTATTTCTTTCTGTTATCATTGTTGCAACCTCTCCATTGTAAATGCTCATGGTTGACCCTTCCAAGCAACAGTTCATCCACACTCACAGTGGCTCTTTTCCTTTTACCCCTAGATGTAGAGGCTTGCACATTTGTTTCTGATTCCTGCACACATATCATAGTCACAAGATTATTAGCTGTTAGTACACACATATGTCTAAATCTCTCTCAAAATTCTCATCTCTAACATTCTGTCTTAATCTCAGGCAAAAAGTGCGACGTACTTGAGAACAAGTACGGCGTACTAGCTAACTTAAAATGTAAGTACGGCAGTTCAGATCTGAAAACCGGTGCACATAGCATTAAGGCGCGAAATATTTGATTCTTAAAGCCTCATTTCAACAAAACTACGTTTTCAAACTCATTCTACAGTTTTTCTTCATTGTTTTCTTAAAAAGCCCCTAAAAATAAGCAGTTCTTATTTTAGGTTTAAGCATTACGGCATAATTCTCATAATTTTCAACTCGTTAAATTCAAAAATCTTTTTTTTTAACATTCCATTTTAATCTCTCCTAGATCAAATAGGCATATTTAGTTTTCTATCTTCGCAAAAATAGTGATCAAGGCTAAAAACCCTAACCCTAATTCGATTCAATCACTCGCAAAACTTTTGTTCATGAAATTGGGTAGTCTTATAAGTTCCACTTATTCTAACCAACATAAAAATAAAGAATCTAAAACATATTATAAACATGAAAACCTAAAAATTACGAAATAAAATTATAAAGAAATCAAACAGAAAATGGATAAACATACCGAAGACATGATAATGTGGATTGATTTTCTTTGGAAAGGCCTTTTTGTGGAAATTTTTTATCAAAGTGATAGCGGTTTCTCTTGTCTTGTGTGTGAAAACGTTGTGAATTATGAAAAGGATTCAAGTCATATTTATAGTCCCGCTCAGAAGTGCGGCGTACTTGACCCCAAGTATGGCGTACTTGCTGCAAATTTTTCCACAGTTAACTATTTTAACTAACATGCATACGTAAAAACATTCAATCCACATATAATCAAACTTCATTATATTCATTCATTCATCAAAACATTCCTTAACTTTCTAGGATACAATGTTTTGGTACGTTTTATTCAAATGATGAAAATAACATAGAAATGAAAAATAAAAACGAGAAAAATAAACTTAGGAGCGTATGTTGCTACTCCTATCCGTCATCCGTAATTTTTCTAAGCTCTGAAATAACCGGGTGACATAACATCACTCAGCTTGTATTCTCCAGAAACCTTCCTTCCAGTTTTAACCTTTGGAACATCAATCATAAATGGTATTCGTTGCTCATTCTCCAAACAAATCTCAGCCCAAAGGGTTATTTGTCCAATATTGTAACTAATAATACTCCTAGTGTGTTCCAAGAATGGCCTGCCTAAGACAACCCCAGTTTTCACCTTTTCTTCCACATAGAATTCCAACTCGTATCCTTTTGTTTTTTCAATAGAGTCATCATTAGTCTCTCCCACCAAGTTCATAAGTAGTTTCTTGTTGACTTTCTTTTCTCATTCTCTAGAATTTCATAACTTAGTCCCAATTGGTCCCCTAGCTCTTGAGAAATAAGGTTTTTCTCAATATCAAGGTCCAAAAATCCATCAGAGGCAAATACCCCCTCTACATACCATGGTGTGATATATTTTTCTCCAACTTCTTCCTTATCAGCCATCCTATGGATTGAAAAGACTTTAGTATCCTCACTCATTTCAGATGTCAGTATGTTTAGTTTCTCGAATTTTTCCTTAATAGTTGTTGTCTTTTGGTAAATAGTGAGTATACCCTTAGTAAAATCCACGGTTCCTTTTGCTAACACCAAGAATGGTTTTCCAAAAATGACACTAAGCACCCATTCATCATCACTTGGGTTAACATAAAACTCCACCAAGAACACATCCACATTCATTTGAACTAGTAACTTCTTATTGATAATTTTGTTTCCATCTTCCCTTTCTTCAAAACCTAATCAAAGCCTTTTCATTAGCTCCTTAGACACATAATTCATATTGTAATCTAAGTCAGCTATTGCATCATTTGCATAAACATTTACTACATGGGAAGGGGTAATAAACTTCATGAAACATTCATCCGTTTCCATCCCATAAAATATATGAACTTTTTGCTTATTCTTTTTCCCCATATCTGGTTTGTCAAAAGTAACTGCTCCCTGCCAGGTACCTTTAGTTTCCACTTGATCATTTTCAGCAAGAGAATTTCCCTTATCTGAGCACATACGTCCAATACTCGAATTTGGGTCCATTTCTAACATTTGACAACATAACATCAAATAAACCATTAGTATGTTAGTAGAATCAAAGCTAAAAGATATTTTGCACTCCAATAACATCAGTAAACATTCAGAAATCAAAAGATGAATTGGTTTGATCATTATGAACAATATAAAAGTCTTATGTTAACTTCTGGTCATAAAAGTGAGACGTACTTGATAACAAGTGCGGCGTACTTCTGTTTTAATCTTTTGAAATTTCCCAGGAAAGACCGACGTACTTGAAAACAAGTGCGGCGTACTTCCTCTGTTTTTAGTCTTAACTTCTTTGTAGTTTTTAGAATATCTCAGAATTACGATTAACTTTATAATCCAGATTATTATCATGCATAAACAATCAAAAACAAGAAAATGTCTAATTAACCAAATAAGCAAATATTTTTGTATTTTCGATGAATCATAACATATTAACAAATGCATCAATCCAAATACCAAAGGCACATAAAAATAAATTCTCATGTTCTCAGCCTTGAATTTAAGCATTAAAAAGTTTTTGTTTTGGGTTGGTTTTGTCTCAGTGAACATTGCGAGTTTTTCCAGAAAGTACGGCGGTTTAGAAAGTAAAACCGGCGTAGTTGAAATTTTTCCAGAATATACGGCGCACAAACTCTGAAGTGCGGCGTACACTCAGTCTCAGAAAGTAAAAATTGATTCAGTTTGCCAGAAAACTGTACGGCTATGTTTGTAAAAAGTCTCAAAACACTCAACTAACTTGATTTTTATCAATGACAATCCCCGGCAGCGGCGCCAAAAACTTTGATGTGTTTCAAAAGCTTTAAATTTATAATACTAATTTCACCATTTTCCTTAATTTATAAAACACATGGGTAAAGTATAACCCCCGTTTGTAGCAAAGGCTTAGGTAAGACTAGGTCGTCCCAAGAGATTGTAGAAAAGCCAAGTTAGCAATTGTGTTAAAGTAAAGTCCCTAGATTGTCACTTATCCAAAGACTAGCAATTTAGATTGATTGTTTTATATGATTAAAAGATATGTTTATTTAGGCTAAGAAACATGGAAGTAGCATGTGAATGATAAGCAAGCAATCATGAACAAGATATATAAGCAAGAGATGCATGGTTAACACTCGTACCTATAACTATCCAACATATTAAGAAACCCTTTCGACCTATGATTCTCAATATATCAAATGCATTAAGAATGGTTCATAACAGAAGTATACATAAGCCAATTTCCTCATCAAGTTCGTTAGACATGAGATAAGGCATTAAACAAGATCATGGATGGGTTGGTAAATGTTTTGTTGACCAATTTCTACAAGGTTAACACCAAGTTGCCATAGACAAACACCTTGAAATAATACCAAAATGGCAGACCCTTTCGACCTACTTCTACCACAGAGATACATCAAACATTCAACAATTATCCAAGCATAATCTCATCAATTAAACTTAAGCATAGTATCAATAGCAAACGTACATTACATTGCAAACAACCATATAACTATTTCACCCAAATAAACATATAACGACTACTCCATTATTGTAATAACAAAACTCATAACATTCAACATGAATTTCATAAACTTCATAATTCAATTCGACAAAGTAGAAAAGATTACCAAAGTGATTACAACGAAAGAACAATTGATTTCACAGAGATAACTCTCTAGGCTCGTTCTCTACACTCTGTCACAGTAATAGAATCACAACCTCGACCCTCGATATAGTGAACTTGTTATGAGTTCACCAATCTAACTTGGTATACTTTCCCTACTTCTCGTTGGTGTTGCCCCCTTTTATCTCTGCTTCGTACCTTTCTTTTATAAGCACAACTTGACCTAATTCAACTCCACTATTCAGTAAATGAGGACAAGTGATCGGCCTCACAATGAATGCAGACATTAACTCTGTTTTGTAACTGTCAAGGTAAGTGCGCCGTACTTCGCGTATATTCAATTTCTTTTACCCGCCAAGCAAGTACGCCCGCACATAGTCCTAAGACCGGCATACTTGGGTCTTTCACACTTGTATATTTTCATTTCAAGCCTCTCCTTTCTTATATTTGTCATTTAATCATCTTTTTAGTGGTATTTCTGACTTTCTTCTCTCATTCTATCCTGCAACCAGATTAGTACCAATTCTACACAAATAGCGTGATATTCTATATAATATAATAGATAAATGATATATAATAGATGGAATAAATATGTATAATTAGAGTGTTATCACACGGCGTGATCTTTCACGTTATTATCGGGCGCCGCCTTGCTTTCTAAGGGCTTGGTGGGATTGGGGTGATGTGTGGCTAGAGATGAGTCACATACATGTAACATCACTCTTGTAGTTAGCTTATTTCACTTGCTTTCTACTTTTATAGATGTATCGAGAGGTAGCAGGATTAAATCTTAACGGAATCTTATGTAGCCGGGTAGCTCTCATGGTTGCTAATTTACCGAGAGGATTTATGATCGTGAAGTTTGGGTGTATAGATGGAAACGAGGGATCGGGTATTTTGGGTGAACCGGATAGTGGCCTTTGCATTATAATCATTGTTGCATTGAATTGTTGTGGTGACGTTTTCCGTTATACTCGTTTATAATTGTTAGTTTAAAATTATTATGGTTAACTCATTAAATGTTATCGTTGCCGGTTTCTTTATTTAGTAACTCATTGTATCTCACTTAGCTTTAATTAGCTAACACTTGTTTCTTGCAAAACCGTCTTTGTATTCGTGCAGGATAAATAGGAACCTTCTTGCGAGATTCTTAGGGAGTGAGGTTGGGTAGTTTTGATCGATCCACTTGGCACCCGGAACTTAGCCTACTATTTTTAATGTTTACAATATTGAACTTGGTTTTATAGATTGTTATGTAATACCCGTTTGGGTTGGGTTGGTCATGTTTTGTTAGCTTAGCAAAATATGCAAACTATGGTTTTAGACTTCCGCTTTTTAATTTTTATAACGTTGACTATATAATAAATTTTTTGAAATGGCTATTTTTCCGGAATTGGGGTGTTACACTTGCCAACCTGCTGACCAAATGCCCACAACATATCCTTGTTCTACCAGGTATCACAGCTACTCTCCGAAGATGTTGTGCAATCAACCACACCGAATTCAAATGAGACAGAGGATGTTTCTTATCAAATGCATGTAGAACCCATAAATCATCATCAAGCACATATTGCTCATAATGATTCCTGTGTAAAACAGACTTGNACCAAATGCCCACAACATATCCTTGTTCTACCAGGTATCACAGCTACTCTCCGAAGATGTTGTGCAATCAACCACACCGAATTCAAATGAGACAGAGGATGTTTCTTATCAAATGCATGTAGAACCCATAAATCATCATCAAGCACATATTGCTCATAATGATTCCTGTGTAAAACAGACTTGACCAGGATTTTGTGAATGATCTGCAACATTGGATTCTTTATTTTCCATACTCTTCTTACCATACACTCTTACATCCTCACCACTAATTTCTTTCCAATACTTATCTCCATCAAACCCTTTGCTATTTCTTTCTCCTCTCATGACTAGACTTTTGAACTTATCACTACTCAACTCTTCATCAGAATAAACTCCAAGCATCCTTCCAAATTCAAACAATGTGACAGAATTCTCCTTCCCACCAAGCCTAAACCTCATAAGCTCCTCAGTTAAAATTTCAACATCAGTCATCTCCTTTTTCACTTTCAAAGAGCTAAAGAACTCCAGGCACCATTCCTTGTATATAAACTCTCTAACCTCCACAGCTTTCGTCCACATAAATGAATTCACAATCTCATCAGAAAATACTACTCTCACCAAAAGCATGTTTTCAAGGGTTTTGTCACAACCTAAGTTCCTTATGACCCTCCGGTCCACAATCCTGGGAATGTCAATGTCCCTTTCAATTAGTTTCATCAGTTTAGCATTAAACTCTTTCCTTTCTTCCCTTGTAACTCCATTCCATTTTAAATTGGGATGATCCTTAGGTTCTTTTGCAACAATTTCTCTCTCCAAGGCTCCCCTAGTTCTATTAGCAACAACCTGTAATAATTCATAGAGACAAGATTATTAGATGTTAGTGCAACAAAATATGGCTCAATCTCTCTCAAATTCTAATCTGCAAACTCTCTGTTTGATTTCAGGCAAAAAGTGCGGCGTACTTGACTACAAGTACGGCATACTATCTGGTATAAAATAAGCAAGTACGGCGGTTCAGATCTGAAAATCGGCGCACATATAGTTCTGGGCGTGAAATATTTGATTCGAAAGCAACATGGCAACAAGACTATGTTTTAAACTTATTCCCACAATTTTCTCTTCTACTGAAATCACCAAAATCTCTAAATAAGCAGTGCTTATCTTAGGTTTTCTCAGGTTTTAATCAATCAAGTATCACTTTCATAATTTCTCAATCATATCATCCTTAACATTTTAATTTATCTCCTCTTAATCTATCTAGATCAAATAAGCATTTTGAATTTTCATTCTCGCAAAATAATGATCAAGGCAAAAACCCTAACCCTGATTCGATTTAATCTCAAGCAAAATCTTAATCCATGTAACAAGAAAATCCTAATGGTTCTAACATCCATTAACTAACATAATTATCAAAATATAAAACTTAAAAATATCATACGAAATATTAACCCTAAAATAAAAATAAAAATTGCAAGAAACATTTAAAAAAAATGGAAAAACATACCGAAGACATGATAATGTGGATTGGATATTTTCTTCAAAGATTTTTGAAAAAAAAAATCGTTCAAAGAGTAGTGGTTCCTCTTTAGTGTAAAGTTTTTGTAAATAATGAAGAGATTTTTTCAGTTATATATATAGTCCCGCTCAGAAGTGCGGCGTACTTGACTCCAAGTACGGCGTACTTGCTGCAATTTTTCTAACAGTTAACAATTTCAACTAACATGCATACGTAAAAACGCTCAATCCACATATAATCAAACTTCATTATATTCATTCATTCATCAAAACAATCCTTAACTTTCTAGGATTACAATGTTTTGGTATGTTTTATTCAAATCATGAAAAATAATATAGAAATAAAAATAAAAACGAAATAAAACAAACGTAGGAGCGTATGTTGCTACTCCTATCCATCATCCATGTTTTCAAGCTCTGAAATAACCGGGTGACATGACGTCACTCAGTTTGTATTCTCCTGACACTTTCCTTCCAGTTTCAACCTTGGTGGAACCAATCACAAACGGTTTTTGTTGTTCATTTTCCACACATATCTCAGCCCAAAGAGTAATTTCTCCAATATTGTAACTAATAATGCTCCTAGTATGTTCCAAGAATGGTCTACCTAATACTACCCCTGTTTTCACATTATCCTCCACATAGAACTCTAATTCATATCCCTTAGTTTTTTCAATAGAGTCATCATTAGTTTCTCCAACCAGATTCATAAGCAACTTCTTGTTAACTTTCTTATCACCATTCTCTAAAACTTCACAAGTCAGCCCTAGTTGGTTCACCAGCTCTTGAGAAATCAGATTTTTTTCAATATCAAGGTCCAAGATACCATCAGAGGCAAATAACCCTTCCACATAGCATGGTGTGATATATTTCTCTCCAACTTCTTCTTCATCAGCCATCCTATGGATCGAAAAAACTTTAGTATCCTCACTCATTTCAAAAGTTAGTATATTCAGTTTCTCAAAATTCTTCTCAATACTAGTGGTGTCTTGGTAAATAGTGAGTATACCATTAGCAAAATCCACAATTCCCTTTGCCAACACCAAGAAAGGTCTCCCAAGTATAACACTAGGTTCCCATTCATTTTCACTTGGGTTGACATAAAATTCTACCAAGAACACATCCACATTCATTTGAATTAATAATTTCTTAGTGATTATTTTACTTCCATTCTCTCTTTCCTCAAAACTCAACCCAAGTCTTTTCATTAGTTCTTTAGACACATAGTTCCTGCTGTAATCCAAGTCAGCCACAGCATCATTAGTGTAAACATTCTCCACATGGCAAGGGGTAATAAACTTCATGTAACATTATTCTGTTTCCAACCTGTTAAAGATGTGAATCCTTTGCTCATTCTTTTTCCCCATGTCTGTTATGTCAAAAGTAACTGCTCCTTGCCAAGTTCCTTCACTTTCCACTTGGTCATTCTCAGTAAGAGAATTTCCCTTATCAAGACACATACGTCCAATACTTTAGTTTGGGTCCATTTCTAACATTTGACACCATAACATCAAACAAACCAGTAGTATGTTAGTACAAACAAAACTAAATGAACTCCAATAACATCAGTAAACATTCAGAAATCAAAAGACGGATCAGATTAATCATAACAAACAAGATAAAAGTCTTCTGTGAACTTTTTAGTTTAAAAGTGCGACGTACTTGAGAACAAGTGTGGCGTACTTTCCTTTTAATCTTAATTTTGTTTCGAAAATTTCCAGAAAAGACCGACGTACTTAAGAACAAGTGCGGAGTACTTCCCCTATTTTCAGTTTCAAATTTTTTATAATTTTCAGAATATTTCAGAATTTCATTAAAACATATAGTCAAAATAATTATTATGCATAAATAATTAAAAACATGAAAATGTCTAATTAACCAAATAAGCAAATATTTTTGTATTTTCGATGAGTCATAACATATTAACAAATGCATCAATCCAAATACCAAAAGCACATAAAAAGCAATTCTCATGTTCTCAGCCTTGAACTTAAGCATTAAAAAGTTTTTGGGTTTGTTTGTTTTTGTCTCAGTAAACATTTTGAAATTTTACAGAAGGTACGGCGGTTTTGAAAATAAAACCGGCGTAGTTTGAATTTTTCTAGAGAATATGGCGCACAATCTAGCAAGTGCGGCGTACACTCAGTCTCAGAAAGCAAATTTTGTTTCAGTTTGCCAGAAAAATGTACGGCTATGGTTGTAAAAAGTCTCAAAACACTTATCCAACTTGATTTTATCAATACCAATCCCCGGCAGCGGCGCCAAAAACTTTGATGTGTATCAAAAGCCTTAAATTTATAATACTAATTTCACCAATTCCTCAATATATAAAACACACGGGTAAAGTATAACCCCCGTTTATAGTAAAGGTTTTAGGTAAGACCAGGTCGTCCCAAGAGATTGTAGAAAAGCCAAGTTAGCAATTGTGTCAAAGTATAGTCCCTAGATTGTCACTTATCCAAAGACTAGTAGTTTAGATTGTTTATTAATATGATTAAAGGTTATGTTTATTTAGGCTGAGAAACATGGAAGTAAACATGTAAATGACAAGCAAGCAATCATGAACAAGATATATAAGCAAGAGATGACTGGTGATCACTCCTACAAATAACTATCCAACATATTAAGAATCCCTTTTGACCTATAATTCTCAATATATCAAATGCATTAAAGATGGTTTATAACAGCATAAGCCAATTTCCTCATCAAGTTCGTTAGACATGAGATAAGGTATTAAACAAGATTATGAATGGATTGATAAATGTTTTGTCGACCAATTTCTACAAGGTAAACACCAAGTTGCCATAGACAAACACCTTGAAATAATATCAAAGTAGTAGACCCTTTCAACCTACTTCTACTACAGAGATACATCAAACATTCAACAATGATCCAAACATCATCTCATCAACTACACTTATGCATAGTATCAATAGCAAGCGTACATGTATATGTAAACAACCATATTACTATATCACTCAAATAAACATAAGAACGACTACTGCATTATTTCAGTAACAAAACACATATCATTCGACTTAGATTTCATAAACTTCATAATATAATTTATATAAAACGTAGAATTGTACCAAAGTGATTACAACGAGAGAACAATTAGTTTCCATAGAGAAAACTCGACTCGACTCCTTCTCCTAGCCTCTGTCACAGTACTTGGATCACGAACTCCACCTTGATATGGTGAACTTGGTATGAGTTCACCAATACCACCTTAGTAACCCTTTGATACTTTTCTTACTTGTTACTCTCTCTTCTTCTGGTTTCGTTCACTGGCTTTCATAAGTCCTTGTGACCTAATTTAACTCCAGAGCTCAGTAATTGAGGACAAATGATCGGCCTCACAATGAATGCAAGTATTAACTCTGCTTTGTAACTGACAAGATAAGTGCTTCGTACTTCATAGAAAGTACGCCGTACTTCATGTAGATTTAATCTTATTTACCAGCCAAGCAAGTACGCCGCACACAGTCCTAAGACCGGCGTACTTGGGTCTTTTATATTTGTATTTCCATTCCAAGGCCTTCCTCTTATTGTTGTTGTTACTTTATTGTCCCCTAAGTAATATTCTTAACTTCCTTCTCTCGATCAATCCTGCAACTAGATTAGTACCAAATCTACACAAATAACATAATATTCTTTATAATATAATATAATATATAATCGATGGGATAAACATGTTATAATAAGAGCGTTATCAACCCCTAACTATCTAGTTTTCACTTCACCAAATATTTTAAATGCCAAACCTTGGTTAAATGAGTTGGTTGACCTTGTCTCAATTTGAGTGTTGGAATATTATTAGAAAGGTCAAAGGTTAAGTGTAATTGGGGATCTAACAAGAGTAAGGTATAAATAAAACAAAACCCAAAAAAATCCCGGGTCTGCCCCGATGCGCTGGGTGATGCGTCAATGCCTCCCCATCGCGTCAATCACGTTGGGATTTTTGGGTTTTGCCTATATATACCCAACTCTTGTCATTTGATAATCACTTCTTGCCAAACATCTTTCATCTTATTTTTTCTTTCAACCTTCTAAGTCTACTATCTTATTGTGATTTAAACTTCTCTTCTATCTCAAATTGAAAAATCACTTAATTTTCACAAGAGATATTCACAAGAACCTAATCTACTCTTGTAAATTGTGTCGAGGTTCTTCTTATCTATATCATTTCTATTAGAATCGAGTCTCTATGTTAGGTTAGGGCTTGGTTTGAATAAACAACTATCATTCATTCAATTTGGTTGTAAGGTTGTAAAATCTTGTATCTTGATAATCAAGCCAAGATTGGGGAAGATCTAGTTTGGGATTTGATACTTCTGGTGGGGAAGTCTTGTGGTTGTTAGCCTTAAATGTGACGACATTTATGGGATTTACATTAGTTATCTTAGTTAGTTTATACGCAAGTACTAAAAGTGTAATATTGCATAAGTTAGGGAAGGTGGCGTGTATACTAGCTACATAAGCCCTCCTAGACTTCACTAGGAGGGTGGATAGCTCATTCCTCTCATTCTTGTATCACCACAATAAGTGTTTTCTCCTCTAATAAACACATTTTCTTTACTTTCTATCCTACTCTTTCTTTCTCTAGATTATATCATGTCTTACTCTTATTTTGAGCTACTCTAACATCCTGAAGGTGTTTTTGATACCAACAAGTGGTATCAAAGCTCCCCATGGGTGATTGTGATGTGTCTGTTTGAAAAGTTCGATCAAAATAGCTTTTAAAAGTAACAAACACAAGTCTTTGAAATATGACGAGTTTGTCATATTTTTTAAGATTTTGTTGCGTTTTACACATAAAGTTTCAAACTTTCTTGTTTTTCTATCTTTGTTAGGATGATATTCATGTAGTTCAAGTCTAAAAGCAAAGGTTGGAACAATTTTTGGTTGATTTTATGAGCACAAAGTGTACGTATGGTTTTAATGGGGTTTTAAGGATTTTTGCTACTTTAGATTCGTCCTTTTTAATGTTTGTTCTTCATAAAGTTCACATTTTTATGAAAGTTTACATCATATAGATTGTGTTTGTACAAAAATCTTGGATACAAAATTTTACAAAATTGGTTTATAAGTGCTTCATATTATTTATGATCTAGACCAATTTTCTAGAAATTTCATTTCGAGAAATTTTCATTTGGAGAAATTTCATTTGGAGAAAATTTTCATTTGGAGAAATTTTGTTTGGAGAAAATTTTCATTTGAAGATATTTTATTTGGAGAAATTTTGTTTGGAGAAAATTTTCATTTGAAGATATTTTATTTGGAGAAATTCTATTTGGAGAAATTTTCATTTGGAGAAATTATGTTTGGAGAAATTCTGTTTGGAGAAATTTCATTTGAACCGAAAATAACCAACACCGTTATCCATCAAATGCAAAACAAAGAACGTTTCCAAGACTTATCAAGTTTAATTAAATCCTTAACCCAAAACTATCAATCAAACACAAACATACCACATTTCACTTAAACGATCCTTATCAAGATTCACTTTACACGTCAAAGGCTAATTTTATACTTGAATGTTTATGTGACTACGGAGTTTGTATTGTATACTACGAGATTGGAAATGAAGTTATATTTCGCAAGTTCCCGCACTTATGTATCTTCATTTCTTTCTTTCTACTACACGAAGATGAAGACTTGACTATCTAGTTACTTTTGTGTTTCTTCTCTATATACACAAAGTAGCTATCACTTTAATGAGTTACATTTAGTGCTCACTGTCTCAAGTAGTTGAGGATAGATCAAGTGGTTGGGTACTATTATATGTTGGGTATATGGTATACACTGTTCTAGGGCTGAGCACGGTTCCGGAACCACAAAGAACCGACTCGGAACCAAGAACCGCAAAATGCATATTTTAGGAACCGAGAACCGGACCGAAGAGCGTGTTTCGATTCCAGTTGGTTCTCGAGTTCGATTCGGGTATTTTTGTTCTACCCGATTGGAACCGAAAACTTTTAAAAGGCACCCAATATTTCAATTTTTTTTATACAATTAGCCTATTTGTGTCCCTTTGTGTGACCTACTATTAGCAAAATAAAATAAAGTGTTTAAATCGAGATAAATATGAAAGTAGAAAACTAAAACTATTAATTTGATACAATTTTCCCGCATAAATTTGCTTTATTAATTCATGTTTGGTTAGGCTTGTCACTGAAACGCATAGATAGAAATACTTGTACCAAACCCTCGTTATATTTTTACTGAAAGTAACAAAATATTTAGAAACTTACTCCTAGTTGGTTGCGTAAAATAAAATTTATTATACATCTTAGATTAAAAAAAAAGTGTAATGTAAGATACGAGAAAAAGATTTGTTTGGGTATTATGTAAAAACAACTAAACGTCCCATAAGCATCTAGTGTATTTGAAACTAATATTACTTTAGTAGCATCATCACATTGGTTAGTATTCCGCATTCCCCCATGATTTACAGAAGCAGTGGATAACATAATGTCAAAGGTAAATATTAAGACATGATGGACCCAAAGCCAACAACCAGGCTTGGGCCAACTAATATAACATACATATCTAATATCGATGTGTGATAAGACTTCCCAAAAACTTGATGTGTTTAATCAATTGGAGTGATATGCTCTTAGATATTACAACGAGATCTTGCTTAATGTTGAGATCCAAACTACAGCTTTGGTAACTTAGTAATTCGGTAATCGGGTACATTTTGATTTGAAACGTTAAAAGAAGAACAGATTTATGGAAAAGAAAATGGCTTCCTCTCACTCGTGAAAATTTGGAAGCAATGCACTTATAAAATCCAACTGGCTTGAATGGATATATGATTCGAATTCTACTTGTACTAAACTTATGTAACATGTTATTACTCTTGTTTTTATACTAGAGTTTCTTTAATACGGAGTAAATTGACATTTAAGAAAAAAGTGCCGTTATAAATGCTTGATGAGATTCATGGCGAATATAAGCACCTTGCTTGGCTAGTTGTCAATAGGAATTAATCATGTTTGTTAATGACATGTAATGCGTGATATATCATGTGTGACAATATGCTATATGACTTGAGAACAATATAGATACCATATTTGTCATAAATTTAATGAACCAATCTTAGCAATCAATTTTTTTTTATCAAAATTAATAAATAATTGTCTTCCACATTTTTTTAAAACAAACATATCTTGCAAAAGGCAAATCTTCAAGCTACGAAAAATACACCATCGGGACGAGAATTAAATTATTTTTCTATAGATATGCACATCTATATACTTTCGATGATTTTTGTTTTTTTCAAAATTTTCGACGAGAAAAATCACATGTGAGTTTTCGAATCGCATGTGATTTTTTAGGCGGAAATTTTGAAAAAGAAAAAATTAGTCGAAAGTATATATAGAAGTGCATATCTATAAAAGGATAATTTAATTCTCATCATGATAATATAATTTTTTTTTCGCGTATCGACTAACTTTTTGCGAAATATTTATTTTTTTTTAAAAAGGATGAAAGTTTATATTTTTGTTTTAATAAAAAACGAATAGCTATGATTGGTTTATTAGATATATGACAAATATGAGATCTATACTGATATAGGATCTATGCTATATATAAGCATAAAACAAACATTAAAAGTGTGATTCCACTAACACCTTTAACTTTCTAAAGTGAACAAGTTTTAGGGCCCGTTTGTTTTGAGACTTTGGAATGGGTTTTGTATTGATGTGACATTAGTTAGTTGTTTGTTTCATTCTTTAAAAAAAAAGAATGGTAGATGGAATCAAAAATGATAGAAGGGCACATAGGTGGGATTCAACTTTATTCATGTACTTTGTGAGCCTTATTTATTTGTCTCTCTCTATGTATGTGAATAAGTTTGGTTATTTTATAATTTAAATAATATATTTTATTTAAAATTTATTATAAAATATATTTATATAAGTACAATTTCTCTCTCCTAAACCTACCTCAAATCCAAATCCTATACCAAATCCAAATCCTAATCCAACGCCCCTTATAAACCAAACGTACCCTTATAGACTTACTTGAATGAATGAGGTATTGCATTATTTTTTGGAAAGACAAAACATCCCATTCGGATTAAACATTTGATCAAGTTAATCAAAATAGGCGCATGTCACATTTGAATGATTAATGTTGATCATTGTAGGGTTTCATATTCGTAAAATAATACGAAGTATTAAAGTAACTAGCATTATTCTAAAAAGTACATTTATCTAACTACTAAATGAGATTGAAAAAGCAAAACAATTATTTAAAAAAAAGAAAAAGAAAAAGAAAAAAAACAAATCTAGATTTATATCATGGGGTTTCGTTAACATGTGTATACTAAGCACAAGCTATGTATTCTTAAATTAAAGTTTTAGCCACTAAATTTAAAAATACATTGGATCATAGTATTTGTAAGTACAATTTAATGTTTACTGAATGTATTATTTATATAAAAAGAAAGTCCATGTTTAAGAAAGAGGTAAAACAATAAAAGTGACAATTATCTCTAAGGTGACAGACCCACTCAACTTTGGTGACTATATGCCCATTAGCCTTATAATATGGTATTATAAATCATTACAAGGGTGATTGCGGAGAGTGTTAAAACGGTGATTGAGAATGTGGTTGGAAATGTGCAAAACGAGTTTATAGGAGGTCATCAATATATACTTAGTAAAGTAAAGTAACTTCCAATATATACTTGATGGTGTGTTAATTGCGCAAAAACAGTGAAATACTGGAGGAAAAAGTAGGATAAATGTATAAATTTTAAGGTTGATTGTGAGAAATCATATGATTGTATTGAATGGGGATTTTGGAATGATATTATGAGGTGTACGAGATTCGAAAAAATATGGTGTAAATGGATGAGAGCGTGTTTGGTGTCATCTTCTATCTCAATTTTAGTAAACGACTCAGCTACAATGAAATTCGATATGAAGAGAAACGTAAGACAATGTGACCCATTGTTGCCTCTTCATTTTATTATGAAAAGGAGTAAGGATGAGATAATGGTATTGCCCTTGTAATATGATAAGACACTATTCTCTTCGAGAATGGAATAGATATGATGTGCGTGGTCTAAATTCATGAAATGTAGTATGGAGAAATGCTTTCTCATACTTGGCATTGCCAATTGGTAGTAAGACAAGGAAGGTATCAGCGTCGAATCTGGTAGTTGAAAGGTTTAAAAATAGATTTTTCGATTGAAAATCTAAAACGATGTCTTTTGGTAGAAGGTTAACATTGGCGAAATCGGGCATTGAAAGTTTTTCGTTGCATTTCTTTTTAGTATTGGGTCTTAATAAAAACCAAAAACATGGCATTACAACGATTAATAGTATCTGTGTGAAAAAGAGGTTAGTTTGTGGAGGTCGGGACATAGTTATGAGGATGTGGCATTTGGAATGATATTATTTGGGTATGGGATATTTAGATTGTATGAATAATGTGTTTTTGGAAGAAAAAAAAATTAAAAGAAAATGGATGAAGAGTTAGCTACAAATTTTGGGAATGAAAAATGGAGTTGGACAAATCAAAGTGATTGCTTTATTAGGCTTTATCAAGTAGATATAAACAAAGATGTGATAATAGGGTAAAAGGGTAGTTGGGCATGAAATGAATAAAACTAGGAATGAGAATAGGAAAAGGAACCGAGGGGCAAGGGAATTAGGTGTTGGGA
This sequence comes from Artemisia annua, assembly GCA_014162995.1. Taxonomy (NCBI): domain Eukaryota; kingdom Viridiplantae; phylum Streptophyta; class Magnoliopsida; order Asterales; family Asteraceae; genus Artemisia; species Artemisia annua. Next base: position 37,443 of record LBNU01012150.1, read on the forward strand.
AAATAAGTGGGAAGAAACAAAATGAACTTGTGTTTATGAGTTTTTTCAAGAGAAAAAAGAAGAGAACATGAGTAAAAATTTTGTTAAATTTATGTCCAATACTTTCTTCCGAAAAATAAGATGATTTGAAAGGAAAATATATTAGATACATTTTTTAATAAAAACAATGTGTTAAATGCCCATAATAGTATAAAACCCATAATTTTCTATACAACAAAGGGAGTTGTAAAATCATGAATTTTATCTTTTTATCTCTCACCTTCGAGAACACAATATACAAAAGTTAAATTGCATTCATTTTTTTTATTATTATTTTTTTTCTTTCGAAACTCATGAGTGGAGTGAAAATGTTGACCTAAAAAAAGATTGTAAGAATAAGTTGAAATGAAACTTATAAGCAAGTAGTGTATATTTGGTGAAATCTCTCACAAAGATGGTCGAGAAGAAACTTACAACAAAGAGTATTGATGCTAATTAATAATCTGAAATAATCTCCTTTCAGAAAATGTGAACATGTTCGTATGCAGGATGATAGAAAAAAAGCTACTAGCAGCAATAAAACTCGAGAAAAGAGGTATTGATATACATACGATTTTATGTCCAAGAAGTACGAGCTAGGGGCGAACCGAACCGACCTTATTTGGTTCGGTTTTCGGTTTTGTATAATTATTTCGGTTCAGGATGGTTCGGTTCGGTTTTGGTTCAGGTGGGTTCGGTTCGGTTTCGGTTTTACTCGCTTCAGTTTTCGGTTCACGTTTTACCCTTAATCAATTTTTAAGTCGGGTCAAATTTGATCGGTTCAGGTCGAGTTTGACCGGTTGCTCAGCCTTACATTTTCTTTAGAATAACCAACATACAATTGGAATCTCCTTTTAACTACTTGAAAGGAAATTGGAATTTTAATTTTAATCACATTTTAGTTCGTAACAAAATACTTGATGCATTATTAAAGTGACCGATTACATCACACTTCGCGTTGTGTACAACTCACACAAGTCACAACGACACTCTCCATCCAAAAAGAAAAAAATAGATAAAAAAAGCCAGTGCAAATAATTACCAACACCGGCCGACGAAACAATACCCCCAACCCAAAAACCCAAACACACTGACACACACACAATTCCTCTTTTTTAATTTTTTCCATCTGGAGATCCAAACACCCCCTAACACAAAACCACCCCGATCTATATATACATGAATCCGTAACAAAAACAGATCCTTTGATCGATCATTTCCACAAATAAATCAGATCTTTAAACTATTTTATAAATAAATCAGTTGAATATGGATCAATTCGAATTGTACTTTAGGAGAGCTGATTTAGACCACGACGGTCGTATTAGTGGCGCTGAAGCTGTTTCATTTTTCAAAGCTTCTGGTTTACCTACTCCTGTTCTCGCTCAGGTTGTTATTTCAGTTTTTATTGATTATTTTAATAGTTTACGAGCAGGATGTATAATTTTTGTTATGTGTAATGTATAATTGAAGTTAATTTTAGTTTTGATTGATTATTTGAATACTTGCGAGGCGAAGTTAGGGTTTACGAGCAGGATGTGGAATTGTTGTTATGTGTAATGTGATTTAAGTGCACCTGGTTGTGTTACGAGCATCGTCTTGTATATAACTAGGATGTATAGAAAAGGGAGGGGTTTGACTGTTTGAGTATGTGTGACGGTGAGTTCAAACCGCGTCGATTAGTCGGCTAAAAGGTAGGAAACCTTGGTTAGCTAAAAAAAAAGTAGGATGTATATTAATGTGAATTTTACTTCTCCAAACTTATTTCGACTTAATTTTAGTTTTTATTGATTATTTTAATAGTAGCGAGGCGAACTTAGGGTTTACGAGCAGGATGTGGAATTGTTGTTGTGTGTGATTGGAATATAATGTGATTTATACTTTTGTCAAGCTAATTGTGACTTGTATTAGTGAAATGAGGGTTTACGAGCATCGTCTTGCATATAAGTAGGATCAGAGCCGTATACGAGGGTGTGCGAGGCGTGCTAGGGGCCTCAAAATATATACCCCGTTATATATTTGGGGCCTCTAAATTCACTTACAACAAAAGTTGTATATATTAGTTAAAACTTAAGAGAGATCGTCAAAATACTATGTATTTGGTCTCAATTGTTGGTATAATATATTTTGACTATCGTATAAGATTTCGCACAGGGCCTCAGTCTACTCAGCTACAGTACTGAGTAGGATGTATAGAAAAGGGAGGGATTTACCTGGTTTGACTGTTTGAGTATGTGTGGCGGTGAGTTCAAACCCCGTGGATTAGTCGGCCAAAAGGTCGGAAACCATGGTTACTCACAAAAATAAAAGAGTAGGATGTATAATGTGAATTTTACTTCTCCAAACTTATTTCAACTTAATTTTAGTTTTTATTGATTATTTGAATGGTTGCTAGGCGTACTTAGGATTTACACGCAGGATTTGTTATGTGATTTATACGTTTGTCAAGTTAATTGTCACCTGTTTTAGTGAAATGATGATTTAAGTGTACCTAGTTGTGTTACGACCTCTTGTATAGGATCCTGAAATTGAGGGCTTTACCTGGTTTGAGTATGTGTGGCGGTGGGTTTAAACCCTGTGAATTAGTCGGCCAAAAGATCGGAAACCCATGTTTAGCTACAAAACCATGGTTACTATGGTGTGTGATCGCATCTAAATTGAATAATAACTTTCTGAAGTTAGTTTGAAGTAGTAGAACGACTGCTTTTGTGTTGTTATCGTACGGATGTGAATGTAGATTGTTGATTCTATATGTAGTATGTACGCGTATTTGTAGAAGTTGCGTAATCGTTAAATAACAGAGTTCAGATCATCATCTAGAGTTAATAATATGAAAACGAGGAAATGGTTTAATCCTAGGCTCTTATGTGTTTTGAGGTTCGAAGTTTGAACTTGAATGCTATTTTGTTGGGTGTATCTGAATCGAAATGTATGCCACATATATAATCTACCTGAACGAGGTTGGTGTTTAACAAATTGAATGAAAATATTGACAGCTTTTGGCTACATGTTGTGATACCATGCATTAGTATAATCAAATTATGGCGTGGTAAGTTTATTCGATGTTATCATTTGATATTGTTAAATAAGGTTTTTATAATTTGTGTAACTATTGCAAAAACAAATCATCCTTATAAAGCTAGATATACAAACTTTTGGCTCTATATTGCGATACCATGTCATAGTAATACTAAAGTTCTCACTTGTTGAGTTTACTCCGTATTATCTTTTTATGTTATCGAGTACTGTGTTTATAATAATCTAGAGTGATAAAATTAGGGAGAAATTAGATATTAAGCTGCCTTATGCAGAACACTTGCGTTCAGGTAGAGCCTTTGAAACACCCACACTCTTAATTGTCGGCTCTTTTTTATTCGACGTTACAAACCACCACCTGACTCCAATGTATTATAACAAAATGTTTGGGTGAACAGGGATCGTGATAACCTAGTGTACTATGCTGCTTCTCTAAGCTGAACTAAACACAATGTATATTTATCTACATTTACCTTAGCTCCTAGTTGTTAACAAATTATGATTCAAATATGCAGATTTGGAATTATGCTGATCAAAAGCGAACCGGTTTCCTTGGACGGGAAGAATTCAACAATGCTCTTAAGCTTGTGACAGTTGCACAAAGTAAAAGAGATCTTACTGCTGATATAGTGAAAGCAGCATTACATGGACCTGCTTCTTCTAAGATTCCTGCTCCTCAAATCAATCTTGCAGCATTACCCCCTCCTCAGTCGAACCCAAATACGGGTCCACCTGCCCCGCAAATTCGTGCTAGTGCGCCAGTACCTTCTCCAAGTATGGGTGTAAGTGGCCCACAACCACAAGGCTATCCATCTCAGCAAACTCAAGGCATGAGGCCACATGGCCCGCCGATGCCTAACCCAACAATACAACCGCGGCCTGGAGTGAGTCAGGGACTGCCTAGTGGACCCACAGTGTCGAATCCTCGTCCTTCAACTTCACCCCTTTTCAATGACTGGCTTGGTGAGAGGAATGCTGCTCCTGCACCTAACGTATCTACTCAACCTCCTAGTAGTGGGCTAGCATCATCAGGGTGGACAGCCCCGGTACAACCTAGGCCACAAGCACCAACCAGCTTATCAGAAAATGCTGCACCAAAACCGAATGGTCAAGTGTCTGCTGCTAGTGGGACTGGAGCTAAAGTAATTAGTAGCCCTGTTGCAGGGAATGGGTCTTTGTCTAGCTCGGCATTTGGTGATGATTTTTTTTCCGTTGCATCCAATGGAAAACCCAATTCTTTGGGGTCTACGTCTTCCGCACCCGGCTTAAATGTCTCGTCAGTCAATGGTCCTACACCGGCTGTGAACCAGTTTACCAATAAGCCAAGTCAATTTCCCCAAGTCAATGTTGCCCAACAACCAACTAGTGGTCAAATCCCGAAAATGCAGCCAAATGTTAGACCTCCACATATTCCTGCGCAGAATTCCTCCACCGTTCCTGTTAGAGCTGTAAATGTTCCTTCTACTCAACCTTGGCCAAAGATGACACAGTCCAATGTTCAACAGTACACTAAGGTGTTCGTGGAAGTAGATAAAGACAGAGATGGGAAAATTACTGGTGAAGAGGCCCGCACTCTGTTCTTAAGCTGGAGGTTGCCAAGAGGTATGCAATGCATCCCTTTTTCTTGTTTTATTGAGTTAATACACTACAAACCGTAGCTTATATACGCATAGATGCTGCAAATTACTCCTTTCTCNTTACTCCGTATTATCTTTTTATGTTATCGAGTGCTGTGTTTATAATAATCTAGAATGATAAAATTAGGGAGAAATTAGATATTAAGATGCCTTATGCAGAACACTTGCGTTCATGTAGAGCCTTTGAAACACCCACACTCTTAATTGTTGGCTCTTTTTTATTCGACGTTACAAACCACCACCTAACTCCAATGTATTATAACAAAATGTTTGGGTGAACAGGGATCGTGATAACCTAGTGTACTATGCTGCTTCTCTAAGCTGAACTAAACACAATGTATATTTATCTACGTTTACCTTAGCTCCTAGTTGTTAACAAATTAAGATTCAAATATGCAGATTTGGAATTATGCTGATCAAAAGCGAACCGGTTTCCTTGGACGGGAAGAATTCAACAATGCTCTCAAGCTTGTGACAGTTGCACAAAGTAAAAGAGATCTTACTGCTGATATAGTGAAAGCAGCATTACATGGGCCTGCTTCTTCTAAGATACCTGCTCCTCAAATCAATCTTGCAGCATTACCCCCTCCTCAGTCGAACCCAAATACGGGTCCACCTGCCCCGCAAATTCGTGCTAGTGCGCCAGTACCTTCTCCAAGTATGGGTGTAAGTGGCCCACAACCACAAGGCTATCCATCTCAGCAAACTCAAGGCATGAGGCCACATGGCCCGCCGATGCCTAACCCAACAATACAACCGCGGCCTGGAGTGAGTCAGGGACTGCCTAGTGGACCCACAGTGTCGAATCCTCGTCCTTCAACTTCACCCCTTTTCAATGACTGGCTTGGTGAGAGGAATGCTGCTCCTGCACCTAACGTATCTACTCAATCTCCTAGTAGTGGGCTAGCATCATCAGGGTGGACAGCCCCGGTACAACCTAGGCCACAAGCACCAACCAGCTTATCAGAAAATTCTGTACCAAAACCGAATGGTCAAGTGTCTGCTGCTAGTGGGACTGGAGCTAAAGTAATTAGTAGCCCTGTTGCAGGGAATGGGTCTTTGTCTAGCTCGGCATTTGGTGATGATTTTTTTTCCGTTGCATCCAATGGAAAACCCAATTCTTTGGGGTCTACGTTTTCCGCACCCGGCTTAAATGTCTCATCAGTCAATGGTCCTACACCGGCTGTTAACCAGTTTCCCAATAAGCCGAGTCAATTTGCCCAAGTCAATGTTGCCCAACAACCAACTAGTGGTCAAATCCCGAAAATGCAGCCAAATGTTAGACCTCCACATATTCCTGCGCAGAATTCATCCACCGTTCCTGTTAGAGCTGTAAATGTTCCTTCTACTCAACCTTGGCCAAAGATGACACAGTCCAATGTTCAACAGTACACTAAGGTGTTCGTGGAAGTAGATAAAGACAGAGATGGGAAAATTACTGGTGAAGAGGCCCGCACTCTGTTCTTAAGCTGGAGGTTGCCAAGAGGTATGCAATGCATCCCTTTTTCTTGTTTTATTGAGTTAATACAACTACAAACTGTAGCTTATATACGCATAGATGCTGCAAATTACCCCTTTCTCAGTCCTTAAAAATGCAACGAAGATAGTTTTAACTTTTAACAGACCCGCTAACCTATCATTTCTATTGGGAAAAACACATGCTGCTTGTTCAATTTTTTGTGTGTGTCCAACATAAACATCGTAGGGATTCGTGTATCCAGGCAATCCTAACTTGTATATAATGTTGGAACTCATTAACTAAATTAAAGAAAAACTTACGTTAAGAAAATATACTCCTTAACATTTTAATACTTGATAGTTTCTTAACGGATATGTCATACAATTATAGTTAACTTTATTATGCTTGTTTTCGGATTTCAGAGATCCTGAAGCAGGTATGGGAATTGTCTGATCAGGACAATGACAGCATGCTTTCTTTGAAGGAATTTTGTATCGCTCTCTACCTTATGGAGCGGTACAGGGAAGGCCGTCCTCTTCCAAAGGTGCTACCAGCTGGTGTTATATTTGAGGGGACACCATTGCCTCCATCAGGTCAAGCACCTACTGCATATTCTGCTCCTGTTTGGAGACCTGAGCAAGGTAAATGCTGATATTGTAATGCATCACATGTGTCTAAATGCTAAATTCACATAATCAGGTCTTGGTTCCAACATTAAATCTTGTTATTTCTGCATAGGTGCCCTGCAAGGACATAGGGTAACCGCCCTACGACAGGTCAGTCATGCTGCAGCAAGGCCGCCTCGTCCTGTTCCACTACCTATAGAGGAAGATGTGCAGCCTAGACACCAAAAACCTAAAGTTCCTGTGTTGGAGAAGCATCTAGTGGACCAACTTAGTAATGAGGAGCAGAGTTCATTGAATTCGAAATTTCAGGAAGCAACCGAGGCAGATAAAAAGGTGAAACACTTTATTTCACTTCTATGTACATATTGTTTACCTTTAATTCCATAAATAGTTCTAACTTCTAAGTTATCGATACAATAAATTAGGTGCTGTTTGTTTATTAAGAGGCTCTGAATCTAAATCTGAATCTGATTCGCACATCTAAATTTGAATCTGAGGCGTAAATGTCTTGATCAAATGATATTGTTTGTTTTTTACTTTTTAAATGTTGGAATGATATCAGTACAAATCAGTTTTATTCTTACGAAACATAAACGTGTTTAAACATTATATGGAGCAATCTGAGTCATATAATTAACATAGTTTAGCAATGTGGGAATAAAATGCCTTAAACAAAACATTCAAGGACATTGTGTCCCAATTTAATCTCGTTAAGTAGTCATATATTGTTGATGTGTTGTACTCCCATGTGGTTGAACATCTTCATCATTTTACAAATTGTCACTATCATTTACTTTACAATCATAAGATTGCGAAAAAAGTTAAAAAAACATTTCATAGTATACTTTTAACATTTTCAAATTACACGTGCCACAATTTAATTTCACAAGCTAGTTATATATTACTATTGTTTGAAAAAACTCTTTTAAGTGTTTGAACATCATCATCATCATTATTCTGAACATTATTTGTTTAGCAAAAAGAAAAGGGTAATTCTCTTTAATGTACTATCAATATTAAAAGAAAAGTCGAGAAAAAAAATCGCACAAAATGAAAAGATTAAAAAAAAAAAAAAAAAAAAAAAAAAAAAAAAAAAAAAAAAAAAAAAAAAAAAAAAACCAAAGAAAAAAAAAACAAAAACACAAAAAAAGTTAAGAGTGAGAAGACATTAAGAGGCATTAAGACACCCCATCCACATCTAGTTGGTTAAGAGGTTTGAGCTTCTGAACGAGACAAAAAAAACGCACTTATTGGGACAAATGTCTGAGCGCGTCTAAATGAGTCAAAAGGTTCTTTTTGAAAAACAAACACCACCGTAGTTTTGTTAACTCGAAATGCGTATGCTCTTCTTAGTTATTATTATTCTCTCCCACTTTTCATCTTGAACATGTGTTTAGATAAGATTAACTGTTTTTTGGCTCGATATGTCACGGGCAAATCCGCAGATTTAATAACAAATTTGCAATGATGTTAAAGTATAACACAACTAATGTTCGATTTAGATGTTTCTTTGAATCTATCTCAAGAGGCATTCATATAGCACTGCAGCATCTCTGGTTCTCTTGATCACTTCTTTCTCTTGCCAGGTAGTTGAACTTGAAAAAGAAATATTGGAAGCTAGACAAAAGATTGAGTTTTACAGGAGCAAGATGCAGGAAATTGTAAGTATTCTCTTATTTGAAGTGTCTAACCATGTGTGTATTACGTTTCTTTGATTCATGGGAGCAAGCAAAATGATAATAGTACTCTCGAAAGATGAACATTTAGTCAAAAATTTGGTTGTGTACTTGTGTTAAAGTATCGAACGATGAACTTATGTTTTATATGGAAGTTGTTTTAGCTAATAAACTCTTTTCTGAAAAATCCTATTTGATTCAACTAGGATGTTAGTCTTAACTTGTTACGATATTTGTAGTTGGATTTTATAAAGTCAAACATGTACAATGCAAGCAAATAAGTGGACTACAGATTAATAAAATTTGGGCTATATGGTTCACCCTGTTCATATTCATAGGCTTTCAAGAATTCTCACTTGATTTGTGCAAACAGGATTTTGGATAAGTCATAACGAACAAATGATTTTCTTGTATGTTATATCTGGTTGTTTTTCCTTATCAGAATCCTCGAGTAATAACATTTAAAAGTTATTATGAACTCTTACCCTTTTAATGTTGTGTTCTTTAATGTCAGGTCCTGTACAAGAGCCGTTGTGATACCCGATTAAATGAGATCACAGAAAGGGTTTCGTCTGATAAAAGAGAGGTATATTATTGAATATATTGATGAAGAATATATTTCTATATATTTGTTTGCTTGAGACTGAGCAATATGTTTTCCAGGTTGAAATACTGTCTAAGAAATACGAAGACAAGTACAAGCAGTCTGGAGATGTAGCTTCAAAATTGACTCTCGAGGAGGCCACTTTTCGTGATATTCAGGTTTATTAGCTAGCTAGTGCTGTTACACATTTACAAAAGTTATCATTTACACTCGTATCGTTTTAGAAATTGACTACCATGCAATTGTCTTCTCCTTGATAGGCGAAAAAGATGGAGCTTTACAAAGCAATTGTGAAGCTAGACCAGGATGGGAAACCTGATGATATTCAGGTATCTTCTATGCTGATTAATCTTGCAGGGATATACACATTTTATGTGTCCCACATATTTGCAGATAATCATAACGCCACGTTACTTGATTGCTAGGTCCGAGTTGATCAAATTCAAGCGGATCTTGAGGAACAAGTAAAAGCATTAAATGAGCGCTGTAAAATGTACGGATTGCGTGGGAAACCAACATTGCTGGTTGAGCTGCCCTTTGGTAATCTCTTGTCCACCATATATTTTAAAATTTCAAGTCTAGTGGTTATATTTTACTTTTGCAACTTTACATCTTTGTAGTAGATTGGCTAGCACACTGCTATTTTATTTTTGTTAAGTTATTGACGGTGAGCGTCTTTCTCCACGTCATGAAGGTTTTGCATCAGTCACGTGCTACTATGCTGTGAATGCTATACTTTAAGTTGGAGGGTCTGGCAAATTTTGATGTTGGTGTACTCAACTACTTGGTCCATCTGTAGTTACAAACTAAACTGAATATTGCATATTGTGTCAAAATAAATGTGACTATAATTTGATGCACAGAGGCAGAAGTATGCGTGATCGTAAGATGATATATTGAGTTGGCTTAAAAAATTGAACTTAGCTAGTCAAAAGTTTGTGGTCCAAATCTCTGCCTGTTGCTTTCAATTTCTTAAATGTTCGTTCTTGTCAAACTGTTCAGGTTGGCAAACTGGCATTCAAGAAGGAGCTGCGGATTGGGATGAAGATTGGGATAAGTTTGAAGATGAAGGTAAACAAGATATTGCCTACAGTATTTCGTTAATAACAACCTTATAATCCTTCTGTTATATACTGTTATATCAAACTTGAAATCAATATGCTCCGTATACTAAAGTTGTGGTATATTATACATCATGACGAATATATGAAACTTGCAGGATATACATTTGTCAAAGATCTCACACTTGATGTGCAAAACGTTATAGCTCCTCCAAAACCGAAGTCCTTGCCTGTTAAAAACAAGTCTGCTTTCCAAGACGAAAAGTCAACTACCGTTTCATCCTTGGATACCAACACTAAACCTGAAAAGATCTCATCAGACGCTGAATCAGTCGAGCAACACAAAGACGATTTTGTAAAAACTCCACCTGATAGTCCTGCTAGTGTCAAGTCAACAGAGAGCCCATCTAAGATATTCCGGGATAGCTCACCCCGTGCTGTAAACACAAAGAGGTGTGCCATAGAGCTTGTCTAAAATGCTATTTAATGCTGTTAATGTCACTTGTTTCCAAGTTCTAAAGTACGTCGGGAAAAGAAAAAAGGGGTTTGTTTTCTAATTTTGTATATTTCTATTGGTGCAGTGAATCTGTGTTCTTGGATGAAGGTACTTTTGATCTGCCAAGCAAGGCCACGTTCGACAGTCATGACGATTCAGAGGCTGCTTGGGATTTTACTACTACAAATCATAAGGTATTTTTGTTAACTTTTTCAAATGCCAATTTATGACCACCATAAAAATGAGTGATTTTGGATTTTTTATTTTTATTTTTTATTATTATTTTTTTTTTTGAAAATTTAAATACATGCACACCAGCATATGTGGACTTCCGATCAAAGATTGTTCATTCTTGTGAAGTGTAGTGTTTTTTAATTTTTGTACGAGAAAGATGGTCAATGGTTATGGATGGAAACTGATCTTTTTTTTTTGGCAGGATATGGATGAAGAGAGTTTTCAGGGAAATTCATTGTTCGATTCTTCTGATAACTGGGGCCTAAACCCCATTAGGACAGAAATGCCAAAGAAGAGCACATTCACATTTGATTCTGTTCCAAGCACTCCCGCTTATAGCTATGCTGGATCCCCACCTGCAAACAACTTATTCCATAACACAGGCCCATTTGCTTCATCATTTGATGAATCAGTTCCAAGCACACCTGCTTACAGTAATGCTGGCTCACCTCGGCGCCCATTTACTTCAGTTTTTGCAGATTCAGTTCCCAGCACTCCCATGTTTGCTAACGATGGTCCAGAAGATAATTCTTTCAACAACTTTTCAAGATTCGACTCCTTCAGCACCAATTCGCGTGACTCATTTGCAAGATTTGATTCATTCCGTAGCACGGCACAAGATTCAGAAGTTGATCAGAGTTTATACCCTTCTAAAAACTTTACCAGATTTGATTCCATGCAGAGTACTGCTGATTCTGATTTTGGCCATTCGCTCTTCCAGCCCCGTGATTCTTTCTCGAGGTTTGATTCCATGCAAAGTACCAATGACTCGTATGATAACAATCGTGGGTTTTCATCTTTCGACGATGCTGATCCTTTTGGGTCTTACGACCCGTTTAAGACTTCAGTAGAGAGTGAAACACCAAGAAGAGATTCAGTAGATGGCTGGAAAGCATTTTAGGTTTTTGCACATGGGTCATATTTAGATATTCCGGCTTTTGGCTCCTTTGCTTAAGGTTTGTTGATGTGGTATTCGTGGTTGTTTTATGTTGGATATGTGCGACAATGAGTTCGTGGTTGTGATTCTTTATTTCTATATATAGATGTATATTCAAGTTAATCGATTGTTTTCACTTAGGACGTGTATACAAATATAAGCCCTTGTTTAGGGCATTGGTTTTGCGAACTTTGATCATATGTCTAAAACAGTATTCCCTGGATTGATGACAGTTGTATCTTGAGGCACTTGCAATTGTACTTTTTTCCATTGGTGCTTTGTAGATTTAAGACAGCTTGGTCTTTTAGTGATCCAATGTGTATTGGCCAGTCAGCTTGGTCAAACAGATGCATTCAAAATTAAAACTCTCGTGAAGTATCGGATGCTGGAATTCTAGTTAGTAGGATACCATTGTTACTTAAAAGTTAATTGCTTGTAGATTACAGAAATATGAGTTTCTTCACAATTAGTAACATTAATCTAATCATATATTTGTATGCATTATGCAATATCTTGCAAGCCTCGTGACATTCATGGATTCTGCTTCAAAGCTTTAGCACAAAGATGGGAAGCCAGTACGTATAATGGACGAATATCAAGAACACTTCTTACGATAGAGAAACTAGTATGACCTTTGAGATAAATTACAGATATATCTCGTCATGAATACAAATACAATCAACATTAAGAGAGAAGGAATATGGCAATAGAATCATTAGAAACCGTCACTGAGACCTAACTTGTTACGGTAAAATACAATCAACATAAGAGAAAAGGAATATGGCAATAGAATCATTAGAAACTGTCACTGAGACCTAACTTGTTACGGTCCTTACGGATACAATAGTTTGTTAGAAGTATCATCAAAACACCGATACTTAAAAAGGAGTAGCCAAGTAGAGAGTTAAAACATTTGAAAGAGTCCCTAAAAGGAGTAGTAAAAAGGTGATCCATGGATGAAAAATCCACCTGTATTTATATCCATATTTAGACATTTAGTATTAGTCATCCACATCCACCAACTATATCGGATCGGGTGAACGTCCACAAAATTGGATATATATTGCAAAGCATTCTTACGACAACCTATATAAGTACAGATACCCATTAAATGTTCCTTGGACACTTGCAACTAATACAAGAAATCATACAATTATTGTAAGCACACGTATAGTTCTCGATACAAACAAACAAGACATTCCATGAAGAAATGAACTTGAAAAGCACATTATCTTACAAAATTCTAAGCAACAAGAAATATAAACTTACACCTTTATGCATCCGAACCTGAGTTCAATCATCTCTTGGCTCAAATGATTCACCATCATGAATCAAGGTTTAATGGAAGGTACATTATTGTATATAACTCCTTCAAATATCCACAAACATACAACATTTCAATCTAAACTTACATCATCATTCAAAAATCACAAGCAAAACCCATGCCAACAATCTCGTTATTTCATCTTTCTGCGGCTGCTTTTCTCAACTTTGACATTGAAATGACGACTTTGTCGTTTAAGCTTTGGTTGCAAGAATCTCTAGCAAAGAAGTCCATGTACCAGTAATAGCCAATAACACACCAAAAACAATAAAGGCTCCATCTTTAAACCAACCAAGTATACCCACCTCATCTTTACACACCATCAAGTGAAACAAAGCAGGCAAAACAAACCCCAATATAATACAAACACTACTCCCAACCAACGACAAAAAATCAGCAAAATTCGGCACCAAAAGAGCCACTAAACTCACAACCAAAACCATGCCCCATCTAACCCACAAAGTATATCTCCCTTCACAAAACGTCCTCTCAAAAACCTCAAACACCGGATTCATCATCACCGGAAACGTCACAAAAAGATTGAAACAAAGTCCCAGTTGCACCACACCACTCAACCACCCTTCTCCTAAATTAGTGGTAATAATATCTTTCGTCTCATCACCAAACGCAAAGTACCCAAACACACCAAACGACGCAAACATCAAAGCAATAAAACTAATCGTAATCCCCAACACACTCCCAAACTTCTCCTTCTTTTCCATTTCACTCTCCAACGGCAACACCATCCCAATCCCTTCAAACGCGTAAACCGCCACACCAATCCCATAAAAGAAAACCGAAAACCCCCCAAAGGCCTCCAAAACCGGCCTAGTATTCAAATAAATCATAACCTCCTCAACCATAACAACACCCATAGCCCCAATATCAACCACATCAGCAAAAATACTCAAAGGAGCCAAATGGGTCAAAGTCGGAATCGAATTCAACCCTAGTTGAAAAGGAAAACAAGCCCATATATAAAAACTCTTCCACGACAACCCGAAAATAGTACTGCTAGCATCATTTCCAAGACTACTAGCCAATGGTTTCAAATTAAATATATTAACCAAAGTATTGGACACAAATATCAAATAACTAACACAAAAACCAGCTTGTGACAAAACAATCATAACATCAACAGATGTTCTACCAATAGGACCAGCAACAACAAATCCTAAATCACCAAAAGAATTAATCTTGGAAAACCCATTTTTGGTTTCCATTTTTTTCCTGGTCTTAACTAAAAGCATCATACAATGGTTTGTAAAATAAGCAACAGCAAATACAGTAATGGTTCCAGTAGCATAACCTGTTTTCTTGAAAGTGTAGGGTAGGCCTAAAACACCTGCACCAACTATGGCTATGAAAACATTTGCAAATGTTTTGAAATGGGATGATTTGTGGGATTTTTTTATAAGTGGGGTTGTTTCATTTGGTAGGATTAATGTGTGTGATGATGAACTTGCTTCTGAAGGATTATTGTTGTTGTTGTTGTTGGATTCTTTGAATCCCATGTTTTTGTGTTTTTTTTTAAAGGTTTATTACACAGAAATTATAAGATTGTGTTGATAAGTTTGATGAATGTTTAATAAAGGTATTTTTGGATCTGTTGATATGGAGATAGGAGATATGTATAAGCAATCAAGCACTAGGTGGTAGGAGGTGTTTGGCATGTGTTATTTAAAGGGTTTTATTTATTTTAAGGTTTATTAAATGTGAAAATGATATTTTTTTTAAGATGTTATTTATCTGGCAAAGCAATGGAATTCATTCACGTCTACGGTCTACTTGATGTTTGGTTTATTTAAGTAGGGAAAAAGTGCTAGAGAACAAAAGAGGAAAAAACAAAGTATTTGGGATTTAATAGTGGGAAAGTGAAAAGAAAAGAGATATTAGCGGTTAGGGTGTTGGCAACGGTAGCATCATCCCAGCGACATGGAAGGGACGACGCCGGTGAACACCGCCGCCAACCCCGAAGCTGCTGGAATCATGTGATTAGGAAGCAAGATCCAACCGCTGAAGCATGGTGCAAGTGTTCAAAAAATTCAACCGTTTGGGCATTAAAAATCCGACCGTTACATGTTATTTTTATTATTTTTTTTTTCCTTAAACACTAAACCACTATATATACACATACGATACTTAACTAAATATCACACAAATATTTCACTCAAATACTATACTTAATTAAAAAAAAACACAAATCTTCACCATGAGTTCAACCTCCGAATCGTACCGCAGACAGGCTCGTCGAGTGAACAAGAATTATCCGACGATAGTGTCGAGTTTATGTACACAATAATCAAACAGTACAAGGCGATTCAAGACACTGCAACGTCGTCACAAGGATATGTTAGGCGTGATCGCAACGAAGCTGAAGAAATGTTGATGAGAGATTACTTTTCCGAAAATCCGACCTACAGTGAGGATATGTTTCGCGAAACGTTTCGTCTTCCAAAGTAATTATTTTTAGAAATTGTCGAGCGAATCAAAGCGAGTGGCAATTCGTATTTTCAAGAAGGGTATGATGCAAGGAGTCAAAAGAGTTTCACGACGATACAAAAATGTTTGATAGCAGTACAACAGCTCGCCGACGGTGGTGTTGCCGCTCAAAATGATAAATATTATAAAATGGCAGGAAGAACGGCTCGTGAATGTCTTCAAGAGTTTTGTGATGCGGTTAATGATTTATACAGGCGAGAGTTCTTCCGTAAGCCGACTGCGCACGACATTGCCACTTTGCAAAAAGCTCACGAAGAGCTGCACCACATACCGGGGATGATCGGTAGCATTGACTGTACACATTTCGAGTGGAGGATGTGTCCTAGGCGCTTGCAGGGTCAATACAAACGAGGTTGCTACAAACACCCGACAATTATGCTTGAAGCAGTGACTTCATGGGATTTATGGTTTTGGCATGGGTACTTTGGTCCTCCTGGCACAAACAACGACATAAATGTCTTAAACACATCTCCACTTTTTTTGAGAGAACGGAATCAAACAGCGCCTCCGAGTTCATTTGCCGTAAATGGTAGAAACTACAAACGGGGTTATTATTTAGCGGATGGATGCTACCCAAGTTGGTCAGTTTTCGTTAAAGCATACAAGTTCCCGGTGGATCCGAAGGAAGTAAAATTCAAGCGACTACAAGAAGCGGCAAGGAAGGACGTCGAGCGAGCTTTTGGAGTTCTCAAATGTAGATGGGGTATACTTAATCGCCCACTTCGGCCTAAAACGAAAGAAAGGATTTCAAAGATCGTGTACACGTGCATTATTTTGCACAACATGCTTATCAAAGAAGACGGTCATGCGATATCTCCGGTTCATATTATTGACTAACCAATCGAACCGCAGTATGACGAAGACGCACTTATGGAGTTACGAGACGAAGAAGTTAATTCAAGACTACGATTTAACCTTACCGAGCATGTTTGGCCTCAAGATTTGGATTACCTCGACGCACAGGAACCGTAGTTTTTATTATTTTCAGTATTTGTCGTTGTAACCATTTTTTTAACGAAATAAATTGTTTATTTTTATCTTTTATATATACATAATAAATAGTTTTACATTTAATTTTTATTATTTATAACATTATACATAAAAAAAAATAAAAAAAAATTTGAGGCATGATTCCGAATCCTCTAGAATCCTCCCACTGCCAACAATTTTGTCTTCAGAATCCTCCAGAATCCTCCTGCCACATGGCACTCTGTGATTGGTTAGTAGGAATCCTCCCATGACTCGGAGTCTTGGGTTGCCAACACCCTTAACATAAAAAGTGTTGTCAAATCATAGTCACATAATCATCATCATTTTTAATATCAACACTCAAAAATATAAAAGGTGATTCACACACTTTAAAATTTGATTAGCACACTTCAATACTTACAGTAAACAGTTGTACATATGTTACAAGATGCTTACTTTACTTATACATTAAAATGTGTTAATCAAATTTAGAGTGTGCAAATCATCCCTCCAGAAACATACCCTCATTAATAACATCATTAACATCATCTTTTGATAACGTCGGCAACGCCAATGCCAACAATGCTCAATGCCGAGCTCAGCGTTACCACACCAAGACTCTTAGAATTTAACAATGAAGGCATTTGTGTGCGTATCGGTTATTATTGTTTGGGTGGAGATAATAAGATATGATTGTGATTTTGAATCACTTGCAACTATCAAGTGTTGTTGTAACAACTAACAACTAACAAGTAGGGCTGAGCAAAATTACTTGAAAAATGATCCGAATCGACTGAAACAGGGCCGAACCGAACCGAACCGAATCGACCTTATTCAGTTCAGTTTTTGGTTTAGTATAAATATTTTGGTTTTACTCGGTTCAGTTTGGTTTCAGTTCGGTTCGGGTCAAAACGCGATTTTTTGGGTTCGAAATAGCTTTTTCTCGATTTTGGTTTGGTTTTGGTTTTGATAGCTTTTTCTTGCTTCAGTTCTCGATTCACATTTTGCCCTTATTCAGTTTTTGAGTCGGGTCGATTTTGGTCGGTTTGGGTCGGGTTTGACCCGTTGCTCAGCCCTAGTAAAAAGGAGCGTTTAACTTGATGTCAAATGATTTACCCTAGGGTAAATATTTGTTTGAGCTAGTAGGTTATATACACTGAGAAAACGTTGAAAAATGTTTGTCTGTAAGGTGCAGTTGCTTATTATTACTGTAATAGACGCTGTCACGTGAACATGTATCTTATAACAACACCCTCTTTAGTCATAACTATTATAGGCGCAAATGGATTCAAGTTTATTTATTTATTTATTTTTAACAAACACATTTCATTAAACTAAAAATAAATTTACAATACATAAAATAAAATATGACATTTATATTAATAAACAGGTCATGTTTGGGCATAGGTTAAACCAAACTCGCAAACCTGGACTAAAGCCCGAAAAAAACCAATAAGATTAAAAATGAGAAATAAAAAGAAGAGAAAAGGTTAAACTTCATAATATTCCTTCTTAAAACACACAACACAAACAACATACAAAACACACACACAAACATAACAACAAACGCAAACACTCACACTCACACAAACACTAGCAATTGGTCTTAAAAAAAAACCGGAAAACGATTGTTAAGAGGAGGGCGAGCCACCTANGAAAATAACCAAAGTACAAATATTTTAGAAGAAATATGCGCAAAAAAGTGGTAAGAACGGCAAAGAAGGTCAACGAAAAATAAATAAATAAGCGCTTACTTGTCATGCTAAAAATTTGCACGTTCTCTACGCAATCCTTGTCTGATTCGTCAAGGACACTCATATGTGTAGTCGTGTATGAGTTGTCATGTAGTGTTTCAGGTCATTATTGTTGCATTTGTCAGAGCACTGGGTGTCGTCGGCCAGAGCCATCTAACGTGGCCCGGCGCCATAACGCCGCTAGTATACCAAGACCCTCGCTGCCAAGGTGGACGTTAAGCCCTTGGCTTGAGCCAAAACAATTTCTCCCCCTTTTTATTTTTTATTTTATTTTCGATTGAAAAGGTTATTTATGTTGTGGTTGTGTTTTGTTTTTGAATGCGTATATGTGTTTGTATGTGTTTTTTATAAGTGGAGAAGACGATCCAAAATGTATATATACTAGTACTCCCTCTGTCATAATTTATTTGTCTATTTTTGACTTTTTAAAGTATTTATTTTTTAATTTTTTTTTGTTATATAATATTTGATGCAAAATATATGAATAACTTGGTTTTTAAACGCATTTCATTAGTATAATTTCATCAATTATTATATAATATAAATAAAAATATTTAAAGTTAAAGTCGAAAAGCAAGAATTCAAAAAATCAAAAATGAATAAATAAATTAAAACAGAGAGTATATTTCTTGTTTTTTGTTTTTTTGTTAAAAACCTTTTGCAAAACCCAAATTATGATACACGTTTATAAAACAACATTACTAGTAAAATAATTAGCATTTGTAAACATTTTCTATAGCTAGAAAACCTTGAAAAGGAACATTCGCACCAACTTCCTCCTACATAATAGTTGTTGGCATACGGCTCCAAACCTTTGACATAGAAAGACAACTTCAAAAAATAATAGTAAGAAATTATCTTAGTAGGAGGCAAAATTGAAAAGTAGATATGCACAAAACCCAGCTGGTGATGTGATAATTATCATTTTACAAATAAACAATTTTAATTTTTTAGAAACAAACAAATAAGAAAGTATTTTATTTTTCTTTTCGGCATTGAAGGAGGCTATGCCGCTATGAGAATAAACAAATGAAAACATTTTTTTTAAGGGTACTTGTGAGTTGTGATGGCTCACGTGTTACCGATTGTAATCGGCTTTCTGATAAGCACGACTTCACCTATACGACCGGATGCACCGACAGACCGACCCTGAGCGAGTTGTTCTAAAATTATTAATTATTTATTATTTCAAAAGCATAATTCATTCATTTTTTTGAGTTTTTTAAGAGCAAATGAAAAAAAAAGCATCGAATTCGACACTTTTTGTAATCGTGTGTAGCCAATTACTTTTGTTCTTATTGTGTGTACTAAACTTTAACATTTCGATCATTATGTGTATTTTGTGACTATTCTGCCATGTAAAATGACTATTTTACCTTTTGAAATTTGAAAAAAATTAAAGGTAAAATGGTCACAAAATACACACAATGATCGAAATTTGAAAGTTCAGTACACACAATAAGAAAAGAATAGTTGGCTACACACAATTATAAAAAGTGTCAAGCTCAATGTATTTTTTTTGTCATTTACCTTTTTTTTTTTGGGTTTTGTAGCAAAACCTTTTTTTTTAATTTTTTTTATTATTATTTTTTTTAATTCATAATAAAAAAGAAAGGAACGAAATCTGGTAGAACAAAGAATCGAACCTGCTACACCTGAACACCCTTTTGGGGAGCTTAATCGCTGCTAGATTGTTCCTTGTTTTTTTATTTCTTATTCTGTTAACATATATAGTAATATAACTTTTTGTTTGTTAAATAGGGACAAAAACTATAACTATTTATTGAAAAATAAGTAAATAAATGTTTATATTTAGAATTAAAATATTTATATGTCAGCCGTTTATTATTGAAAAGGAAACTTAGTAAATACTTTTTTATACTAATTAGTGATATTAACTAAAAGTACTAAATATGAGATATTTTTCACCTTTCTTTAGAAAATATCATATACCTACGTGTGTTGTGTCATGTTTTATATGTGTCTACATAATGTTAACGTGAAAACATAATGTAGTATATCATGCAGTCACACTAGTAGGGAAACTATTTGGTTTCGCTGGTTGCAAATTTGTGTGGTCATCTTTATCGTCTAGTCCACTACAGTCACACTAGTATCCCGGCTCAGAAGGAATGCTAGCTATATGCTTAACATATGCAAGTTGAACGTCACACTAGTATGGTTGTAGTTACTTCTCATCCTTCTCATTTTAATTAATTTTTTCAATTGATCCTTACTCTACAATTATATTGAACATATAGGGGTGGCAATTTCTGACCCGACACGAAACCCGACCTGAAACCGACACGAAAATTAACAGGTTCGGGTTGAGTTAAATAGATTTTGGGTCGGGTTTGGGTCGACCTGTCTAACCCGTTTATTAAACAGGTCAGGTTCGGGTTGGGAATAAATTAAGTGGGTCGACCCGCCAACCCGTTTAAGATTTTTTTCTTAAATTAAAAAATATTTATATTTTATTATACAGGTTAAATGGGTTAAACGGGTCGACCCGCAAACCCGTTTAACCTGTTTAACTCATGTAATGTGACAACTTTTTATATAAAAACAGGTTAAATGGGTCAACCCGAAACCTGATTAACCTATTCAACTCGTGTCACCTCTTTAACCCGCCAACCCAAGTATATATACGGGTTAAATGGGTTAGGTTCGGGTTATATGTAAACAGGTTCGGGTTGACATAGCTGACCCGATGATTTAAATGGGTCAGGTTTGGGTTGGGGTTTTCTGACCCGCCAACCTGACAACCCGAACCCGCCAACCCGAACCCGACCCGAATTGCCACCCCTTACCAAGCCGTACTCTCTCGTTTGCGTTTTCGGTTTCTTTATGACAAACTCTCAAAGTCTCAAAAGTCAATTATTCTAGAATTGTGAGTTTGTAGGAAGATGTTAAGTGGCATGTGAGCCCAACCCGTGTTAGCCTTTTGGCACCTTAAAGCAGTCTAGTTTAGGCTTTTTGTGCTTGTACAAGCCCATGTGAATTTGGTTATAAATCACTAGATTTTTATACATGATACAGGATTTATACTGCACGTTTGTAAAAGCAAAGTTTCTGACATGGTGTTTAATACAAAAGTTTTGATAATCTAAATATGAAAAAAAAGTCTCTGGCATCCTATAAGAATCATGAGATCAAAGCCGAGGGAGCTTTTTCGAATTTTAGAATCCCATAAATAACATGGAAAGAAAAAACAAAATACATATGGGTCTCAAACAATTAACTCAATACAATGGGAGTAGAAAATTATACAAATTTCTACCAAAAATTGAAGAACTAATCAACAATGAAAAGTCAAATCCTAGAAGTAAAAGCTTCATGGTATGTAATATGTCATGTTCCTCAACATTGAGAGAAAACATTAAAGATCGAGGACAGTAAACAAATAAACAATATTCATGAAAATTCTGCACCATTGAACAACCATGATTTGTTTCATGTACTCATGTCTCCAAACATTCAAACATGATGTAAAACACCTTTAAGAACATCCAATCCTTCAACCGATATGGTCCTTCTTTTGTATGATCTAGGTATCTCAATTTTAGGTGGTGGCTCTGACGAGAAACAAACAACAACGACCGTAAGGTTGTCACAACTATTTCTTTTCAAAGCCTCACTGACAAGTTCTTTAGAGCATTTTCCAGGATCATTATGAACCATAAGTTCTTTTCTTACTATTGTCACGGCATACTGGCTACTCATCACATCCCACAAACCATCACAAGCAATTATTAAAAACTCATCATCTTCGGTTAAGGTTACTTCTTTTAGCTCTGGTTCAGCACTTAACGGCCCATCTGAACCTTTTGGTCCCTTCATGTGCCAGTCTCCTAGTGCACGTGCAACTGATAGTTGACCGTCTAGATAACCATCATATATCACCCCTCCTAGTTTTTCTATCCTGTTTTTCTCGGATGTGCAGCTTGGTTTATGGTCTATTGAAAGCTCGATTGCTCTTCCACGCTTGCCAAGTACAGCCCTCGAGTCACCAGCATTTGCAATTATCATGTTCCTATCATTCAAGTTTCAAACCACTACAAAGTCATGTCAAGTCCATCTAAGGGAGATGTGCACTTTGAAAGTGAGTGTGTGATTTTGACTAAGGGAGTGCTTAGTTTCGCTTCATCCAATATGAGACTGGCTAAATAATCATATAATCAGAAGCAATATGTATTGAGTGCTGTATATCTAAACATGAAAACAATAAAACAAAGTATTCAGATGATTCGATTCAGAACCCAGGTCCAAACACCCCTTAATCCTTGGTTCACCATTATGTTTCCTTTTTATCCAAAGATGCATAAATAAATAAAAAATGTATTAAGCTATGTGAAGGATCCTTGTTGCTTACTTTCCTAATATAAGAACAGTCAAAGCAGTGGTTCCAGATGAGTTATCGAGGGAGCTAGTGTCTGCATCTGCTAATGCGTGATCTGCTTTGACAAAAGCATTCTTGACAGCTTTCTTAACCCCATTTGGGAAATTAGAGTCCTCAACAATAAACTCAAGAATGTTTCTTTTGGTAAATGACGCAGCATCAACACCGCCATGTCCATCAAACACCTGAAATAATTAGCATTAGTCTTAGATAAATTATCATGTGATTTCTTCCTCTTTGGGCCACCTTGTAACCTTAACATTTCTATATAAACTTTAACATTGTAGAAGCCTGTATATACAACATTCGAGAGTGAAACAAGAAAACTCAAAGAAGGTAAATTACCCCATAAAATGCTCCAGCTAGAGAGCGAACCGATTTAGCATTTAAATGTTCTTGAAGATCATCAATACATATAAATTCATCCTCCATATACGGTTTTGGACCGATCTCAGAACAGCTGCCTGAGCGAAACGCAGGTGAAAATGGAGAGCTTTTATCTTGTGGTGATTGTGGCGCGGATTGGTTTAATCTCTATAAAAAGAACATACAACGATTATTAGAAATTCTTATACATCAATGAGGAGTAACACAAATCGATCTACCTAATGTGCTATGCCATATACCCTCAAAAATAAAAAAAATATGCATAAAGATTGAAGATGGACTATAATAAACAATGAACATTGGATCTGCTCACCAAATTAGAGGTGTCAACCAATAAAGCTTCGCTAATACTATGTCGCACAGGTGGGGGGCCATTTCTCGGAGGCTTAGTAGACTTTTCTTGGTTCACGTTATCTAAATCCTCGGGATCCTCCTCTTCCATCATAGCAGGCATACATTCCCTTGGATACCTATTATCCAACGACGCACATTGAGGCCATACATCAGTCCCAGGACCCATTCCTCCTGTCACTCAAATCATCGACCTGGTATGCATAAAAAATAATTCTTCCCTATTCAACCTTGTTCAACGCGGATGACAATTCATAAACAATTATTAACCTTTTGACCCATAAACAACAACATTAGCCCAACAAGTAACTTTTTTTGGCAAAGTTAAGCCAAAGGGGTTCATTTCCTGGAATTCGTACAGAATCAAGCACACCCACATGCCAAAAGCGTTAAATTCTTAACCAAGACCGATATTTAGGATTCTATGAACAATTAGTATCGAAATGTATGAATGAAAACTATGAACAACCCAACAATTGAAAGAGACAACGTTTGAAAATTGGTTAAGGAAATGATGAATAAGATGAAGACATGTGAATCAATTACGGAAGCAAAATAGTAGGGATAGGAATGACCATTAGAACGCTTTTGCATGCATGTAAAGTACCAAATTTGGTCAATTTTTGTTTGATGGAAGAGCAAAATTGTAGCCAATGCTCAAGGGCAAAGGAGAGTCATGACACTGGAATATTATTGAGGATTAATTTTCTAAACTTTTTTTTTCTTCTTGCAAAGTTCTCTTTTTGGGAACCAACTCGCATAAAGGCTGGCTGAGTTTTTTTTCTTTACCAATGTGTTGAAGCTATGTTTCATTAAGCAACGTCTCTCCTCACAATGGAGATAATTTCAGCATTAAGACGGTTGTTCCAAACTAACTGTGTAGACGAATCAAAATAATTAATATTTAGGAGCTTGTGTGACACAAGGTTGGCCACAACCTTATGTCTCAGTTTGAGATCGAACTGATTCAGAAAGCGAATTTTGTTAACCCTAATTAATTTAAGGGTTGATAATGAGGATAAAACCTCTAGAGAAATACTCTTAAAACACAATTTTATTAATGACCAAAAGTGAATTACAATGATAATAAACTCTATATATATAAGGGTAAAGGAAGGTATTGTGCAAAAAATAAAAAATAAAAAATAAAAAATAAATAAATAAACTAATTTAAATCATTTATAAACAACAATTATCCCTAAAAGATCGTCATAAATATATAAAAGAAAATATGCTATTTGCGGCCTCTACGGCTTAACAAAGTTTTACGTGTTAAGCTGTAGCTAAGTCATAAAACGATTGATTATTAATCTGTGCCTTCAACGGCGTAACAAGGATCATATTGTTACGTCGTAGTGAAGTCTTGACTCGTTCGTCATGTTCCAAACGCTCCACATACTTTTCGGGTTACTTTTTTTTATCTTGTCCTCATCATCCTTCCTCACGAGGAAAGACTCGACCCTGAGTTCTCATGTGTAGTGTTGCTCGTGGGGTAGACATTTAACCTTTGACTAACCTCTTTAATCTTCACTC
>LBNU01012151.1:1738-13589 GCA_014162995.1 Artemisia annua
ATATATATATATATATATATATATATATATATATATATATATATATATATATATATCACGCGGTATAATTAGGTTATGGTTCGCAAGTGGGAGCTATTCGAGTCACATCAAGTTATTCAGTTTCAGGTAGTGACCAAAGCAATTAATACGTAACGGTTTCATAATAATTCAAATTAGCCCGCAAAATTGGCTCAATTAAAATCAGATTAGTATTAATTATGTAATTAGCATTAATAAATGACATGGGATTTTACGAGGTATTACATGATCAATCCTACAAATAACTATCCAACATATTAAGAATCCCTTTCGACCTATAATTCTCAATATATCAAATGTATTCAAGATGGTTCATAACAGAAGTATACATAAGCCAATTTCCTCATCAAGTTCTGATGAGGCAAAAAGTGTTACGCTTTTAGGGGGTCATTTAATCCCTAAATCGTGTTTTTATGATCAAATATTACCTTAAATCGTTCCTTTTGTCATTTTAGGTACTTTTGAGAAGAATTCTAGAAAACATAGCATTTTGGACGTTTTTGGAGCAAAAAGTGAAAAAAACGACAAAGTCTCAAAATCATGCTTGAATTCACACCTGACGGCGTCAGACACCAAAAGGTGACGTCGTCACTTGAAGGCAAAGGAGATGGATTTATCTTGTACCAGACGCTCAAGAGAAGAAAACATGATTTAACACCTGACGGCGTCAGGTGTTACAGAATGAAGGCCATCTCGTGTAAAGCTAAAGGGAGACGACCCAGAGGATTTTACAACGTGACGCCGTCAGCAGTAGATCTAGGTGATCCGAGAACCCTAAACACAGCGGGTTGACGGCGTCAGAAGCTAAAACCTGACGTCGTCAGAATGTAATCTCTATATATATTTTAGGATTTTTCATTCATAAGGGGAGGAACTTTTTGGTGGAACACACACAAAACCCTAGTACGAATTTCAAAACTTTTTAAGGGTTTCATACCCTTAATTCTTACATGTTTCATTAAAGATAAGTAATCCATCAATCATTCAATATGTCTATGTGTTGTTTGATGTTATCTTTTGTTTGTCTTTCTTTTAACATGGTAGGCTAGGTTTATTTGTGTTTGCTTAGATCTAATGAAACCTAGTTATTGATTATTGATTGAAGGTTTGTTATTATTGTTGTTGGGTGAATGATAATCGATGTTAGGCTTAAGAAAACTGGCTAATCTCCTATATGGTAACATGCTTGAACGTCTTAAGAAACATGAATCGGATGTGTACTAAGATTTTAATGGTTGTGTTTAATGCATAAGTGACTATTAAGGAGGCCATGGTTAGGATACTAAACGTGTCGCCATAGGAAGAGATAGAAGCTTATAAAGTTGGCAAAGATCATACACGGCCCCACGAATGGTATTAAGGAATGCAACCCGTCACCCACGCAATTGTAACAAACTTATCAATCAATAAAAGATAGCTAGGGAGTAATGAAGTCTAAGTAAACACGTTTTCTCCTTATAAGTTTTTTCACTTTATTTTATTGTCGTTTTATTTTTATTGCATTAGTAGTTATCTGGGTTAGTTGACTAGCAACTAATTCCGCCCACTCTTCCAATACCCGAGATTTTCACTTGCTTTCCTTAAAATATAAAAATACAAAAAGAATCATCCCTCACCTCTAGACCTAATTAGACTATTTTCAATCCTAACAAACACTATTCCCCGAGAGAACGATCAATCCCCTGGTACTTGCCACTACACTATACTACATCGGTCATGTACACTGCCTGGTGGGGATTGCAAGCTTCTCAAGATCCCTTGAGAGGTAAAACCTTTTGCGTAGACCGCAATCCATGCATCAAGTTTGTTAGACATGAGATAAGGCATTAAACAAGATTATGAATGGGTTGATAAATGTTTTGTCGACCAATTTCTACAATGTAAACACCAAGTTGCCATAGACAAACACCTTGAAATAATATCAAAGTAGTAGACCCTTTCGACCTACTTCTACCACAGAGATACATCAAACATTCAACAATGATCCAAACATCATCTCATTAACTAAACTTATGCTTAGTATCAATAGCAAGCGTACATGCAAATGTAAACAACCATATGACTACATCACCCAAATAAACATAAGAACGACTACTCCATTATTTCAGTAACAAAACACATATCATTCGACATAGATTGCATAAACTTCATAATATAATTTATATAAAATGTAGAATTGTACCAAACTGGTTACAACGAGNTGCGAACCCTCCACCCGGACGCATTGGGGTAACAAGGAGGTGACTTATCAGAGTCAATGAAAAGATAGCTAGGGAGTAATTGGGATCTAAGGTGAAGACACGGTTGTTCTCTGCCCCCCCCCCTTTAAGTTTTTCATTTATTTTTATTTGTCGTTTCGTGTATGGTTATGTGCATTAGTAGTGGTATCTGGTGTAGGTGGGCTAGGCAAGACGTACATGCCGCCCGACTCTTTCCAATAACCCGAGACTTGTTCCCGCGCTGTCGCTCAGAATATCAGAAGAAAAACCAAAAAGGAATCATCGCGCTCACCTCTAACCTGAACTTACACTGAGTTTCTTGCAGATCCTAACAAAAGATAGTTGTCCCCACGGAGGAACGAGTGCATGATTCCCGGCTGGTACCTTGGCCACTTACCACTATTACCTACATCGGGTCAGGTGTACAACTGCGTGTGTGGGGATTGCCAAGCTTCTGGCGAGGAGAGTGTCCCTTGAGAAAAAACCTTTGCGTAAGACCCGGCCAACCATGCCATCCAAGTTTTGTTAGACATGAGATAAGGCATTAAACAAGATTATGAATGGGTTGATAAATGTTTTGTCGACCAATTTCTACAATGTAAACACCAAGTTGCCATAGACAAACACCTTGAAATAATATCAAAGTAGTAGACCCTTTCGACCTACTTCTACCACAGAGATACATCAAACATTCAACAATGATCCAAACATCATCTCATTAACTAAACTTATGCTTAGTATCAATAGCAAGCGTACATGCAAATGTAAACAACCATATGACTACATCACCCAAATAAACATAAGAACGACTACTCCATTATTTCAGTAACAAAACACATATCATTCGACATAGATTGCATAAACTTCATAATATAATTTATATAAAATGTAGAATTGTACCAAAGTGATTACAACGAGAGAATAATTAGTTTCCACAGAGAAAACTCGACTCGACTCCTTCTCCTAGCCACTGTCACAGTACTTGGATCACGAACTCGACCTTGATATGGTGAACTCGGTATGAGTTTACCAATACCACCTTAGTAACCCTTTGATACTTTTTTTACTTGTTACTCTCTCTTCTTCTGGTTTCGTTCACTGGCTTTTATAAGTCCTTGTGACCTAATTTAACTCCAGAGCTCAGTAATTGAGGACAAATGATCGGCCTCACAATGAATGCAAGTATTAACTCTGCTTTGTAACTGACAAGATAAGTGCGCGGTACTTCATAGAAAGTACGCCGTACTTCGTGTAGATTCAATCTCATTTACCCGCCAAGCAAGTACGCCGCACACAGTCCTAAGACCGGCGTACTTGGGTCTTTTATATTTGTATTTCCATTCCATGTCCTTCCTCTTATTGTTGTTATTACTTTATCGTCCCTTAAGTAATATTCTTAACTTCCTTCTCTCGATCAATCCTGCAACCAGATTAGTACCAAATCTACACAAATAACATAATATTCTTTATAATATAATATATATATAATATATAATCGATGGGATAAATATGTTATAATAAGAGCGTTATCAGCGACGAAATCGCGAAAGCTCGAATTAGAGAAAAATACAAAAAACTAAAGTAAAGATAAATAAAGATAGTTATGTGATAAAGTATCAAGACTTTGACCGCACCCAAACGCGGGGATAAACGTAATATGAAATAAGAGTGATTTTTTCTTCGTTGGCAAATGTCAAGACTAATAACAATGCGTGACAGAGCGTCTGACTGGTGGAGGCGGCATTTCCGATAGCATTTTCTTTGGAACTCAGTTACGAATTTACGGTTGCTGACGGTGTCAGTTAACTCTAAGCGGTTTGAGAAATATAAGCAAAACAGTGAGCCAATGTTGTTTTCTGAACCTGACAAATTGTTACGGCGCGTGAGCGATTCCAGTTTAGGAATTATGGTCGAAATAGTGATCGACTAGGGTTAATCTGAAAATCGATATTATTTTTTTAGGGAATGGATAAATGAAAATGGCTAGGGTTTGACGGGGTAGCTTGAGACGTTGGCTCAAGGTTGCCGACAAGTTCTTAAGATAAGACATGCTATGATAATATGTTAGATAGTGTCAACCTCGTACGTTGTGATTATTATTCAATCAATTTATTTAGAGATTACGCATGAAGAAACTCTAACGGACGCTAAGCCCACAAACGGGCTTGGGCCCACTAACATAATACTAAACGGCATGTAAAACCCATGGGCATGATGTATTATTGATGCGGTATTTATAGAACACAAATACACAAACCCTAAACCCAAATGACTACAAAGCCTACAAACGGGCTTACCAACTAATCTAAGATACCTCTAATACCCCTTTGAGAGGTTGGTGTGACCGCTTGAGTGTTGTTTACAATGGATTCGAACTAGATACCACCGTCAGGATAGAAGAAGAGCTCTTTTCTTGATTCTAGAATTAACAAGTCGAGCTTCAGCATTTATGATTTGGTTCACCAATCACCAACATGATGGACTTGCGAACCATTGCATTCATGATTTGATTCACCAACATCCTTGTCTCTAGCCTCGGCATATAAATTTAAGAAAGCATGATATATGACCATTTGTAATCTAACAACTACGACTCCAACTTGACATGGACTGCTACTTGTTGAAGAATAAAGAACTGATTTATGTGTTTAGATTAGTAAATTACATATGTTACAAACGTTGAAAATGTTGCGATTTCATGGTGTTCTGAGTGTTTTAACGACTTCTATGGAGGTGATTGGTTTGGAGTAAGAAATTACTATATACGGCAATGGTTAGTTTGGACAATAGGCAAATGGGATAGGAGGTATAAGTGTATGGTTGTTTGAAAATTTGCACGGTAACCCAAGTGGAAGAATTAAAATCCATCATCAAACTAGATACTTCCAGTATGGGCAACTGACCACTATCATATTTAGCGCTGTCAACAGTCAAGTGAGTAATCAGTTCGTACTGCAAGGTTCTTTCACGGACATCAAGATTAACAACTTCGAAATCCCACCAGCATCCTTTAGCGTTTCGACACCCTGAGTGTAATCTTCTGGTGTTTTATGACCCAGTACTTGTCTCCATTGGAAGAAAATACATGGGGCACAAACTGGGCATTACTCTACTCCAACGGATGATAATAGGTTTAGTAATCTCCATTTTTGCAATGCTAGCATCCGGAATTCTATAAGTCATTAGGCTCAGGATTGTGAAAAGGAACAATTACTATGATTTAGAGCATATTCCCATGTCGATATTATGGCAGGTCCTACAGTATTTCTTGATTGGTTGTGCTGACGTGTTCATGGTAGGACAAATTGAGTTTTTTTTTACGATCAAGCACCAGATTGTATGAGGAGTTTGTGTTCTGATTTAGCGCTCATAACTTATTCCTCAGGTAATTACTTGAGCTCATTGATGTTGACAATTGTAATGGCCATTGTTACTAAGGGAGGTAAACCGGGGTGGATACCAGATTATCGTGGACAATTGCAGAACTTCTTCTGGCTTTTAACAGTTCATACTGTGCTAAATCTGGGAGCTTTTCTTTTGGTGGCTAAGTGGTACACTTACAAGAAGACTGTCGGACTCGTTGTTTGGTCTATGCATTTTGTTTGGTTTGGTGTCATTACCAAATATGATGTTTGGTTAGCTAAATTTGGATATCAAAATTTATATAGTGATCTCTTTGTATGATGGAAAAATCACAAAAATGTGTGAGGATGATAACTATTATTCATTGATAGATTAACTATAAACAATTAAAATGCTATCTAAACTAAAATATATTTACAGACTTAGAAAAGCGTAGAAATTTAAGAAATTAAAACTTACATGAATTCTGTAATCTATTACTACATAACATAAAGCTAGCTTGATTAAGTGAAAGGATCAAAATTCACGTAGAAGGTGTATCAGAAGAACAAGAACGAAAGGAATGTTAAATAAGAAGAGTTGCTTCTAAACATAAGAATCTCGATCAATATATATTCATAAGTTTAACAACAAGTCACAAAATAGTTATAAACAAACCTCACAAGTCAACCTAAACACATACCGCTAGGCAAAATAAAGTAAAAACATACCGAAGGGTTGTCTTTATATATTCTTTCTTTCCTTGCTCTTCTCATAATGATGTTGATTCTTCTTCTTTGATCTCGACATCCCTTCTGTGTCTCCTTAAAAGGAAAATCCCAGATGGAGTGATTTGATAGCAATTTGTCATGTATATCACTGATAAGCACTCACAGCCATAACCCACAGCTAGTAATCCTTTATCACCAAGTTTTACACATCTATGAACATGAAGTATCTTCAAATTCTGACAATACAATCCAATCGTATTCCAACCAGAAATCGCAATCTTGTAACAATATGATAAATTCCATTCCTGCAACAGTGGGCAACCTTTTGCTATTTTCAAGATAGTTGCATCATCAACAAGGTCGCCACACATCTTGAGGTCAAGGATTTTAAGTTTTGAACCAACTCCTAAACCGATTTCCCTAATATAAGAAGAGAAACTTAAATACTTGAGGGCACCTCCACTTACAAAATCAAAAACACCCATAGAATCAAATGAACAAAGTTTATCTTCTAAGCTAGCCAAAGTATGAGAAACCCCTTGGAAGCTTAGCTTTGTAAGTTGACGACAGTTTTGGTAGAGACACATAATTCCACAGTCAGTTGCTGTTAGGAATACGCTTTTTGTATAAGAAAGATTCGGTCACCCCATATATGATTAAGCATTGTTTAGCTCGTAGTAGTTACAATAGTTAGTTAAACGTAGTTTAGAAGTAGATTAGTTCGCGGAAGAAGGATGGGTCTTTACCCACTGTATACCTGATCCGCAGCCCAAGTGGCACGCCCAAGTGGCAAAACCCATGTACATATAAATACTCTCTCCATCCTTGGAGAGGGTAAGCCTTCTTATAATCTATTTTCTTTTTCTTTTTTTGGTTTTCTCTCAAGGCTTCACCTCTTTCTCTCTCTAACTTTCTCTCTCTACATTTCTTTCTTTTCTTTCTTATGTATAACGAGCCATAACCACAAGTGAGAACGTGTTTGTGATGCTATCTAGTGTTCTACAATTGGTATCAAGAGCCATGGTTACATCCTAGGGATTGTAGGACTTGTGGTGTATGGTTTGTTTTGGTTTCTATTAGTTTAAGGAGGTTTTTAATCATTTTTGAGATTGTTCGTGGTGATTCTTGTGTTGCTTCTTGTACTTCTTGGATTAGAGGGGTTAGATTCATCTAGTTAATAAGTTGGTTTGGCTAGATCTTACGTTTGTAAAGTGTACGAGTGATTTTGGACCATTTTTCTTGGCAGCGGTTTTCTCCTTGGTAACTTGTTCTTGGCAGCGGTTAGTTTGGGGTTATAGCGGTTAGTGTCAGCGGTTAGTACACTGTGTCAGCGAACATAATGCTGTACTTTGTACTATTTTAGCGGTTTGCTACCAGCGGTTAGCTCCTCTAGCGGTTTTCTTTGTCAACGGTTACCTTTTCAGCGGTTTACTTACTAGCGGTTACTCTGTCAGCGGTTACTTTTGTCAGCGGTTATCTTCTGTCAGCAGTTAGTTTCTGTCAGCGGTTAGATCTGTCAACGGTTTGACCAGATTCCAGCGGTTTGACCAGATTCTAGCGGTTTGACCAAAGTTGACTTTTTACGTTAAAACTTCAAACGGCCATAACTTTTGAACCGTAACTCCGTTTTCATCGAAATACCTGTCAAAACGACCGGAACAGGCTGAATATCATCAGGCTTTACGACAAAGCGAATTTTGCGAGGCCCAAATCACCTCCGGAGTGAAGTTATTGAGGTTTTTAAGGTCTCAGACCATAATTTTACCATTACAACTTGCATCTACCAAAGCAAATCACTCTGCTGGTTAATATCTCACTGATAGGTGATCAAGTTGTTGTGAGTTGATAATACGCTGCAAGTCGAATAGTTCTGTGATTTGAGATTGGTTGCGATTTGAGTTGTTACAACTTGTCCAATTACAATCTGACGTTGCGAGTTGATTCTTGCAATTTGACTAATTGAGATTCGACTTGGTGTGATTTGACTCGTTGTGACTTGACTTAGATAACTTACTGTACCTTGCAAAGTTTATCATCTCACACTCGATCACTAAAGTACTCAGCATC
Source organism: Artemisia annua (assembly GCA_014162995.1). NCBI lineage: Eukaryota > Viridiplantae > Streptophyta > Magnoliopsida > Asterales > Asteraceae > Artemisia > Artemisia annua. Next base: position 10,137 of record LBNU01012151.1, read on the forward strand.
ATTTCTCGGTTTAAATCATAGAATTGTAAAATCCCGTGCACGTTCACAATCATGTCTACCAATTCAGATTCTGTCATCTCGGAGATACTCAAGTTGTACGACATGGACGATGAACTTAAGATTCACAACAAAGTACAACTGACAAACGCTTATGATCAGACAACCGTTTTCGAGTCAGATTATACTGAGATGGAATCGTCATGCTCGAGTTCTCAAGAGAAANTTCACAATCATGTCTACCAATTCAGATTCTGTCATCTCGGAGATACTCAAGTTGTACGACATGGACGATGAACTTAAGATTCACAACAAAGTACAACTGACAAACGCTTATGATCAGACAACCGTTTTCGAGTCAGATTATACTGAGATGGAATCGTCATGCTCGAGTTCTCAAGAGAAAGAGTCTCATCAGCCACAAAAATTATTCAATAACGCAGAGAAAAGCTGCATAGACTGCTTCCGACAACTTCATTCACACCTCTTGGTGCTTTTAAAAGGAACTGAATTCATAATGGGATACGAACGTGCATTTGCAACACACTTTGGTCAAGATGTTCAGATCTACACAGACACAATGATTCTTAAGTTAGATCAATTGCAACAACAACTTGACCAAGGAATATCTTCCAACACTGGATCCATGGCTGCTCTTAGTGTACTTTACAAACAACTCCAAGTATTCTTTGATTCAAAATTCACTCTGGAGTATGACTATTACAGTGAGATGACTAAAAGTTGTTTTGCTAAACACACGGGAATTGAGGTTGACACGTTCAGAGATACACTCATTCAACTCCTGGGTGATGTTCAGAAGTTCATTAAGGAAAGAGCACAGCTCAGACATTTGAATGACGAAAAAGTGAATGCAACTTTGGTGCAATCATGTGATGGTATTAATGACTTGGGTAAAGCTTCGAAAGTTGGGTCAGTTGTCACGATGTGCAAAGGATCAGAAACTGATAAGCTTGACACTACCAGCAGTTCAGTGACTCTAGTCACCCATGGCATGGATGCTGATTTTAGACCAGTTAATGAACAAATGTCATGTGCTGAGGTACCCTTATCTGTTCAACAAAATGTGCTCTCTAATGAACGTCAGCATATTGATCAAATCAAACTCAATTATGACACAAATTTGTTGGAAAAGACTAATAGCAATACCATGTCTAATTCAACAAATATGAGTCATAAAGGGGGAGAAAGTGATCAGGATGCTGAACGTCATGGTTTGTTAAGTTCTGTGTTTACGGCTGATGCTATTAAATCAAATGATATGGTTGATAAAGAAGTTTTTAATGAACTTTCAAAAAGATTTTTACAGCTTGAAAAACATTGTATTTCTCTTGAAATTGCAATGCAACAAAAGGAAGTCAGTCTTCAGATTAACCCACCATGTAAAAATAACCAACCATGTAAAAATCCGGAACTTCCTGATTTCCGTGAATTCTTTATGATTAATGATTTGAAAGCTCAGCTAGAAACAAAGAACTTAACAATCAAAAACCTGAAAAAACGTATTACTGAGTTGTGTGATATGTATAATGAAGTTATGGCTAAACGTGAATGTGCTGTTATTGAATCGGAACATAATGTGGCTAAACGTCTTAAGGAAAATGAGTCTTTGAAAATGAATTGTAAAAATCTTAACGAGACAATCAAAGAAATGAAAACTATGAATCTTGAGCAAACAACCTCTTTGACTGCCAAAAATGATGAATTCAAAGCTCAACTTCTGGAAAAGGGTTTCACAATTGCAGCATTAAANACATAATGTGGCTAAACGTCTTAAGGAAAATGAGTCTTTGAAAATGAATTGTAAAAATCTTAACGAGACAATCAAAGAAATGAAAACTATGAATCTTGAGCAAACAACCTCTTTGACTGCCAAAAATGATGAATTCAAAGCTCAACTTCTGGAAAAGGGTTTCACAATTGCAGCATTAAAAAATGAGCTAAGAAAAGCTACAGGGAATTGTGTGTACACTAAGTTTGCAAAACCATCAATCTTGGGGAAACCAGATTCTCAATCAAATAGAAACCAATTTGTTGTTAGGCAACCGACTGCGTTTAGATCTGAACGACAAAAAAATTCAAAAACACGGTTTGCCTCCCAAGTTGATGCGGAACAAGTTTTGGCAAAACCAGTCACTTCACATTATTTGCCTAAGACTATTGCTTCTAGTTCTGCTAAACCTCAACATGTAGCCACTCCTGCTCTCAGCTCCTCTAGGATTAGTACGAGAATAGTGTCAAAACCAAGCATTAAGATTCAAAACACTTATGATATAAATGACTTGCTCGAACTATAATCTAGAAAAAGCTAGAAAAAGGGCACTACTTCATAAGGATGGTATCTTAGGTTCACAACCTTGTATGATGCCTCCTAGGTTATTGAGGAACACTACTAAGATGCAACCGGATAAATCTAGGATTTGTAGTAAGTCATCTACCATGCATAAGAAGCAAAACGATCCTAAAACTCCTCCTAGGTGGTTACAAACTGCTAAATCAGTAGAGACTAGGAATAACGTTAAGTCTTCCACTATGCATAAGACACTCAGCAATCCTAGATCTTGCCAAAAGTGGATGCCAACTGGTAGAATTTTTAAGAAGGTCGGTCTTAAGTGGTTACCTACCGGAAAGTTGCTCACTAATGGCAATACCATGGTTGATCGTGAAACCCCTAAGGGTTTGGATACTGTTGTCACTAACCAATATATATGCAATAAAGTTCATGATGTTAGTGCAGGTAGTCCTTACTCAGTTGCAGGAACATCAATCATTCGCTATATGAGAAAACTCAAAGTCTGGAGGCCTAAAGCTATCATTTCTCCAGCTTCAAGAGTTTTGGAATGTCGATGTTGATGCATGTGCATTATGACGTCTGAATACATCAGTTCAGGCCTCGTTCTTCAAAGACTATGACGGTTGAACACCGCAGTTCAAGCCTCGTTCTTCAATGTCATCATTATGGTGTCTGCTGCCAACGCTTCAGGCCCCGTTCATCAATGAAAAGAAAGGTGTACGATTCAGTGCGCCTTATCTTCAGAAGAAGAGAAATCTTCTTGGTTTTTTGATCATCTTCTACAACATGCTTCATGCTCTCTCCATGTTCGTTCATTCATCAAGTGGATCTACCTTTCTTTGATCGAATTCTTATACACTTGGTCAATCAAAAATTACAACCTCGTTTGCAATTGTTGAGGGGGAGAAGGGTGAATGAAAGACATGATTGATAGTACTTTTCATTCACTTGCTACTCGGGTGAATGAAATACTTGATTGATAGTATTTTTCATTCACTTGCTACTCAATCAAAAATGGCAAACTTCGTACGAAATTTTTGAGTGTATGCTTATTCACTTACTTTGGATGCAATTTTTGATTTTTGTGCTTATTCAATCAAAAATGGTAAACTAAGTGTGAATAAACTACATGATTAAGTGTATTT
>LBNU01012154.1:0-19509 GCA_014162995.1 Artemisia annua
ACCTTCTCCACTCCGCTCATTGGCTCACAATGTGAGCACATGGATCACTTGGTGACGAGCATCAAACCTTGTTCAAGCCAATTTGCATATGAAACCCGCTACACTCGGTCAACACCTCCTGAGGTTTTGGATGCTCTCTCCCATCCAACCAGTCCTAGAGCTCATCATTTTGGAGGACCGTTGCTGGCCCCAACTTAGGAAGTGTTGTGAAGTCCCTACTTATAGAAGTAGGAAGTGTGTTTTTCATTCTAGTTTATTTTTATTATTTGTTCTATTATACTAAAATAGGAGGGTTTACATCACTTTCTCGTTAGCTGACTTAGAAAGTCAACTTCTTGAAAATGAAGTCTTCTTACTTGTTTTATGATTGAATAGTGTACAAGTTATGATTGGTTGGCTAACTTGTCTCATATTATTGGTGACACAATATGTTTGTCTCCACTAACACTTTTTTTTGTTCAAAATCCATGATCCCTATTGGTACTCCATCTAAGGGGGAGTATCGATCAAGGGGAGCATGTGTTCGCTACGGCACTCTCTTTTGTTTGACAAAAAGGGGAGAAACATAACTAAACTTAGGGACTTAATGAAAATGACCTTTTCGTTAAAACAAGTTTAATTATAAGCGTTTTTAATGATTAAGCTAAAACGAGTAATTTACTTAAAACGAAGTTTATGTTTTGTCATCAAACAAAAAGGGGGAGATTGTTAATACAAATATCGCTTAAAACGTTATTTATATTTTACGATCTTTGCTAAGTTTTGTTACGACAAAGTATAAACTTTAGTTTTTGGTAAAAATACAATTTTAGTTTCAATTCTTGATAATCTCTTCTTTTGCTACATTTTACTCTTCACATTTAATATATATAAACACATCATGGTATATCACATCATGGTAATAAAACCTTTGTGTGTTTGACTAACCAAAGTACTGAATTTAGTAACACTTAAGTCTTGATGTGACACTACATGGTATGCAAGTAAATGATTCTACATGCTTAATAGTGTAGTATAAATGTGTTGCATAGCTAGTAAAATGATGAGACTTAAGCTAAGAAGTTAAGTCTTATTATGTCTTGTCACATCTTGTTTAAATTATGTTAAACATCTCATTATTAGGTTTTGTCATAACCATTGAATGGTGACCTTGTGTGTTGACCTTCTCTTTACCTAGTCTCAAGCCATGCATGTGGGAAGGAGTTAAGGTTGATGTGACTTAACATTGGTTTGGAAGTTAAGAAAGACCATTTGACTGTCAGACCTGGCGGCACCCTCGCAATACACGGGCGGAACCCTTGGAGGGTTCCGCGGGTTCCGCCAGGACAAATGTTCTTTTGCCTATAAATACCAAACTACTTGCTAGCTTTTATTTTCATCACTTCTCCATTATATTTTCACACACATTCATATTATCCCTCATCTAACCATTAACCATTTCATTGTTGTTTTGAAGTTCTTATTGTAGCAAAGAAAGTTCACTAACTCATTTTAAGTTTCAAGCTTCCAACAAGAAGTTGCAAGTCTTGATAACTAAAGCATTGTGTAGATTTCTTCAAGTCTATACTTTTCATCTTTGTGTGTATAGTTGTGATCGGTTAGTATTTGTGCCTTAAAATACAAAGTGTAAGGAGTTGTTGTACCCTTGTGAAAGAACTAATCGGGATTGGGTTTACCCTTGGTAAAGAACTCGACATCTAGGCTTAGTGTCGGTAAAATAGTAGCGACGTGTAAGTTTTCTCCGCCGGATAAAGGAGCTTGTTGATAGTGCTTGAAACTCTCGAGTTGGATACTGCGGGCGTGGACGTAGGGCAAGGACAAGTGAGGTCCTTGTAGCCGAACCACGATAAACTATCGTGTTTGGTTTGATTGTTCCTTCCTTTATCTTTTGCATACTTACATTCATATTGTCGTGATATAACGTCACAATCTAAATCTTGTTTACACGAAAGTTTCAATAAGATTTTATAAGATAATTAACGATAAAAGAGGTAAACTATTCAACCCCCCCCCCCCTTCTAGTTTTCCACCATTTGTTGTGTCAGTGCAAGGCACTTCCACCAAGTGTTATTTTCAACAATCCATTTACCCTGAGAATTCATTCAAACATAGTCAAGAGTTCAAAAATTTTAAACCCTTTTATACTTTTTCCGAGAATGTATCTAACTTGCATCTTTTTGCAAAAGTCTATCAATCTCAGCATAACTTGCCTCCTATTGTCTGGTCTGTTTCTTTGATTTCTTTGGTATAGAGAGTGATTTAGCAACTTGTTTTCTTTCCCTCTGACCAGTGCTAAGTGAAGCAGACTTATCCATTGAACCAGACTTAATTGCTTCTTTGTCCACAACTCTTTCCCTTAACATTTTTCTTTTCTTCTGACTTTGACTTAGGTTAATGATCAGTTCTGCATCTTCAAGTCTAGGAGAACTAACAGCAGTTTCTTCTGAATCTGTTTCTTCTAAGGATTTTATTTCAGCTGTATGTAACCAATACCCCCTTGTTTGGATGAATTTTCAGATTCTGCATCTATATAAGTAGGCAAAGAAACTCCAAGGTCTTCTAAGGCATGCTCCAACCTTTCCACCTTCTTATTTGTCATGGTTAGCTGTTGCTCCAATCCATTGATACGATCAAGAAGTGTAGGAACCAGTGTCAAAATATCATCCATAGACATGGTGGGAGACTCTTGATGAGTAGAATGATGTGATGCAGAGGAACTGAGTTCAAAAGTATGCACTGGAGCAAACTGAGCATCAGATGGCCTTAAAGAACCTGCACAAGGGTTAGAAGAAGCAAACAACATAGCTACAGACAATGGCGTTTCATCCCCTGTAAATACACTTTTCATATTTCCAAAAACCTTTGCTTTGAGACATTTTACAGGATAAATAGTTTTGTTTATTGTCTCAACATTTAAAACCATTTGTATAAAACGAGGGTACATCAAAAACTTATGTTGACTATCCACATTAGCCACCATTCCAGTAAAAATCAATTTAGAAAAATTGAAAGTTCTTCCAAGAGCAAGACAGATCATGGCAGAAGCAATTTTTGTATCAAATTGATCCCATCCTCCATTTTTAGAACTTAAACATTGAAGCAAATGGTGTACTAGGAATCTCCATTGGGGTGAAAGATTTCGTTTTAAGAATTTAAGATTAGTACCAATGGGATATCCAATATATTTCATACCCTCAACAAGAAATTTATGTTTCAACTTTAAGTCCCCTAAAGCATCATTTAAGTGAAGACATTCTCGAATAGATACTTCAGTGACAATATAAGCAATATTATCAATGGTTGCCCTTAATTGTTTGATTCCATTTGGAAGAGTTGCAACAATAGCAGTGTGCCAAAACTATTTTACCAAGGAATCATACACAGTGGGATTACAAGTCAAAGCATACCTTACATAAGAATGATTTAAAAAGGTAAGTATTTGATCTAAACCTTGACTTTTAGATGACTTCTTTAAGTAACCCACTTGATTATGTCGAGCACTATATGCAAGCAAAGCCATGTAAGTACTGGTGAGAGAAAATTTGTACTGGTGGAAAACAGAATATGGTTGACCTTTTGAGAGACTTTTTACTTAGTTGGTAATAATGAATAAAAATGAAAAGTAAATCAATTTTATTCATTTATATACCCATTTGGTTGATAACGGTTAGATTGAACATTAAAAAAATCATTATGCGTGTGATCAGTCACAACGGTAAAGTATTAATTGCAGATTAACACTACCAGACTTAAAAATAGTCAATCAGACTAAAAAACTTTTCTCACCAAACTTAACAAGCAATTAAAAAGTTTATCCAAACTGACATCCCAAGACTACAAGAACAACTTGTACTAATTCATGAGCCTTTGGAAACCTAAAATGATTAGTAGAAACCAAACATATATACACAGCCAGAACTAACACCAACTAAGCTACCCGTATTAACTCTAAGTAACAAGTTTAAACTATCACTAAACTTCCAACCAATTACACACTTTACATTTAACCTCCCCTTAAATGTAGCTATGGGTTCATCATTCCAATATTGACTACCAAGTAGTTAAACCTTGGTCCATGAAATGCTTTTGTTAACAAATCAGCTACATTGAAATCAGTGTGAATCTTTTCCACTTTATTGAGATTCTTCTCAAAACAATCTCTAATAAAATGATGTCTGATTTCTATGTGTTTGGTCCGAGAGTGATATACTGGATTTTTGACAATGCATCTGGTACTTTCATTATCAATAAATATTTTAGTATTCATGAAGTTTAGACCATAATCTAGCATTTGATTTTGAATCCATAGTACCTGACCACAGCAATTTGCAGCAGCCACATACTCAACTTCTGTAGTAGAAGTGGCCACAATGGTCTGCTTCTTGCACTGCCATGAAATCAATCTTCTGCCTAGGAATTGACAACCTCCTGTTGTGGACTTCCTATCAAGACTTACTCCAGGATAATCACTGTCAGAATAAGCTTCCAGGTTAAAAGATGACTCTTTGGGATACCAAAGTCCCAAATTTGGTTTGCCTTTGAGATACTTAAAGATTCTTTTCACAGCATGAAGATGTGAAGTCTTGGGATTGAGCTGAAACCTGGAACAAGCACATACAGCAAACATAATATCTGGCCTAGAGGATGTTAGATACATAAGAGAGCCAATCATGGATCTCTAGAGATGCACATCCACATCTGCAACATCTTCATCTTTAGTTATAGGCACTCTGTTCTCCATAGGTGTGACTGCAGTTTTAACATTTTCAAAGTCAAACTTTTTAAGCATGTCAACAACATACTTTTCTTGTGATATAAATAGTCCATCTGACTGTTGCTTGACTTGCAAACCAAGAAAGAAAGTGAGTTCTCCCATTGAGCTCATTTTAAACTTTCCTTTCATCAATGCCTCAAATTCTNCTGCCTAGGAATTGACAACCTCCTGTTGTGGACTTCCTATCAAGACTTGCTCCAGCATAATCACTGTCTGAATAAGCTTCCAGGTTAAAAGATGACTCTTTGGGATACCAAAGCCCCAAATTTGGTTTGCCTTTGAGATACTTAAAGATTCTTTTCACAGCATGAAGATGTGAAGTCTTGGGATTGAGCTGAAACCTGGAACAAGCACATACAGCAAACATAATATCTGGCCTAGAGGATGTTAGATACATAAGAGAGCCAATCATGGATCTCTAGAGATGCACATCCACATCTGCAACATCTTCATCTTTAGTTATAGGCACTCTGTTCTCCATAGGTGTGACTGCAGTTTTAACATTTTCAAAGTCAAACTTTTTAAGCATGTCAACAACATACTTTTCTTGTGATATAAATAGTCCATCTGACTGTTGCTTGACTTGCAAACCAAGAAAGAAAGTGAGTTCTCCCATTGAGCTCATTTTAAACTTTCCTTTAATCAATGTCTCAAATTCTTGACACCAAGCCCTTTTGGTTGACCCAAAAATGATGTCATCCACATAAACCTGCACAAGCATAATATCTTTCCTGTCCTTCTTAATGAACAAGGTTTTGTCAATTACCCCCTTTTTGTATCCATTTTCTTCAAGAAATGAAGAAAGAGTTTCATACCAAGCTATGGGAGCTTGATGCAGTCCATAAAGTGCTTTGATCACCTTGTATACTTTCTTAGGATGAGCAGGGTCAACAAAACCAGGAGGCTGAGAAACATATACCTCTTCTGTGATTTTGCCATAAAGAAAGGCACTTTTGACATCCATTTGATACACAGTGAATCCCATGTAGGATGCATAGGCTAAGAATAATCGAATGGCTTCAATTCTAGCCACAGGAGCAAACACTTCATCATAGTCTATGCCTTCTTCTTGCCTGTATCCTTGAGCCACCAATCTAGCTTTTTTTCTGACAACCATTCCTCTTTCATCTCTTTTGTTCCTGAAGACCCATTTTGTGCCAATCACTTTAGCCCCATGAGGTAGATCTACAAGAACCCACACCTGTTGCAACTTGAACTGCAAAAGCTCTTCTTGCATGGCTTCAACCCAACTTTCATCATCCAAAGCTTCAGTAACTTTGGTAGGTTCTTTTTAAGAGAGAAAGCATGCAGAAAGGCAGTGTTGTTGATCTTTGTGGTTGTTCCTTTGTTGTTTCTGAATAAAGCTGATGAGTGCATGAGATCCAAGTTGTTGTTGTATTTGTCTCCTTGTTTGAACAGCTGATTTAGGATTACCAAGGATTTGACTCTTTGGATGAACATTGTAAATCCTTAGTGTAGGAACAGGACTTACATCCACTTCTGTTGGTAGATTGTTGAAGTCAGTGATCACACCTTCTACATCATAGGATGCTTCAGTAAAGAGTCCTTCATCAGGTACATCACTAATAGCAGGTTCTGGTATGACAGGATCATTTAGATCAGCTTGTGAGGTGAAATCAAGCTTTTCAGACTCACTGCCAGTATTAACAGAGTTTGTACTGGTAGTAGTGGTTTCAGGTGCTGTTTCCAAGTGGAGATCTGCTTCTTTTCCAAGATCTTGAGTATCAGCATTTTGAGAAGAAGACTCCTTAGCTTATGCTTCTACACTTATCACCTTTTGAGAAAAAGATTTCTTTGGTTCATTAGCATCTGCAGATAATTGAACAGTGGTAGGTATGATGAGGTGCTCAGATACTTCTTCCTCCTCAGTTGTGGTACCTGCACTATTAGTATCATTTGAGGAACCTGCAGTAGAGTTAGCTTGATTCTCTAAGGAGACAGGAACATAGTTCATGGAGTCAGTTAAATAATCAATGTCAAACATCCATCTATAACCCAGTCCTTGTACATTGGGTTTTTCTTCAAGAAAATCAACATGAAGATTTTCAACAACTCTTTTGGTTTCCAGATTGTATACCCTGCAAGCCGTGCTGGTAGTTGAGTATCCAACTAAGTATCCTTCATCAGACTTGCCATCAAACTTTCCAAGAGCACTAAGTGTATCAAGAATAGTACATGACACCCAAATTGTCTTATGTAGCTAATTATTGGCTTTTCACCAAATAATAGTTCATAAGGAGTTTTGTTTTGAGGTTTAGTCACCCTTACTCTATTGAAAACATAACAAGCAGTATTAACTGCTTCAGCCCAAAAGGTAGTAGGTAAAAGTGAATCTGCAAGCATAGTTCTGGCAGCCTCAATGAGTGTCCTATTCATTCTTTCAGCAACTCCATTTTGTTGTAGAGTTCTAGCATTACTGTACTCTTGTTTTATTCCTTTGTTTCCACTGAATTCAAGCATACTTCTGTTCTTAAATTCAGTCCCATTATCTGATCTAATAATTTTGACCTTTTGATCAAGTTGATTCTCAATCTTTCTTATGAAATTTTGAATAATGCCAGGAGTTTCATCCTTGGAGGACAAAAAGAATACCAGGCAAAACCTGGTACAATCATCAGTGATAACAAGACAATATTGAGCATAATTAATGCTCTTTACAGAAGTGGGCCCAAAGAGATCCATATGCAACATGTGTAATGGTTTAGTGATGGATGTTTCAAGTTTGGCCTTGTAGGTAGCCCTATGTTGTTTACCTTTGTGACAAGCCACACAAGCATGGTCATTTTTGAAAACCTTGGAAGGTAGACCTCTTACAAGGTTTCCCTTCACAAGTTTGTTAAGAGTTTTGAAATTTATATGACCCAATCTTCTGTGCCACAATTTAGATTCATCTAATGTAGCTTTTGCAAACAAACAGGCAAAACCTTTTGCAGGTGCAGATGTCTTCATATCAAAACTATACATATTGTGTTGTCTAGGAACTTTTAGGAGTATATGACTTTCATCAGGCATCTTAAAGTCAGAAGTCAACACAAAACATTCAGTTTCAGTAAAAAGAACCTTTAGCTGCTTATCACAAATTTGTGATATTGAGAAAAGATTAAATTGCCCAAGTTCTTTTACAAAAAGAGACATTGTCAAATTCTAAATTCCAACAACAATTCTACCTTTACCAGTAATGTAGCCTTTGCTAACTCCAAAAGTAACAGATCCTCCTTTGAATTCTTCAAAATCTTTTATGTGTTCCATGTTACCAGACATGTGCCCTGAGCATCCACTGTCAAATATACCTCTGTTCCCATGTTCTTGAGTGGATGATCCTGCACATAAATAAGAGATTAGTTTCTCTTAATGACCCAGGCCTGTGCAGGCTTGGGTCCATTTTGTGGATCTACATATTTGTAAGTCTTGTAAGAACAAGATCCACTTATACTGCTTTGGGACTTATAATTAAGTTCATTCTTTAATGGGTCCCATTTCCAACAATCTAAGTCTCTAGTAGGAGACCCCCTTTTTNGCTTGGGTCCAATTTGTGGATCTACATACTTGTAAGTCTTGTAAGAACAAGATCCACTTATACTGCTTTGGGACTTATAATTAAGTTCATTCTTTAATGGGTCCCATTTCCAACAATCTAAGTCTCTAGTAGGAGACCCCCTTTTTTCCTTTATAGCATAAGAGTTTGAAATCTTAGCTATATTATTTACAATGGGTCTTCTCACTGGTGATATTGATTTGGAGAAATTTCTTCTTTGGTTAAAATTGTTCACCTGTGAAATAGGTCTTCTCATAGGTGAATAAGATTTTGCAAAGTGATTTCTATGATTAGCTTGGTTCACCTGTGGTTTAACTGGTTGTTTTGATCTATAATATCCAATATTACCCTTGGGATAAACAGGATTAACCTTTTGCCCAACAGATTTAACTTGGCTTCTACCTGTATTAACATTTGGTCTACCAGAACTAACTTTGGAATGACCAATATTAACCCTTAATTGAGCAAAATTAACATTTGTTTTACCAGTATTGAGTAGAACTTGTCTAGGGACATAGCATGATTAATTCTATTCACATTATTCCATACAGGTTTAGCCACAACATTACCAGTATTAACCACTCTTTGTTTTCTCAACTCATTTTCTTTAGCCATTCTTTTTTCATGAAAGTCACAATCTTTTATTAAATGACTAATGCTATTACACACAAAGCATCTTTTCTGAGTAAACACGTAACCTCCTCCTAACACTCTATTCCATTTATCATTCTTTTCCCTTTTTGGTGTCTCTGGCTTATCTACTTGTTGCCTAGGAGATTTTAAGTGAGTTTCACAACTAGGTTCAACAGGTTTTTGTTTAGGTTCAGACACATCAGGTTTATCACTTTTCACAGAATTAGACCTTGACACTTCACTTGGCACACTTTCAGGTTCTGATTCAGAGGGCTCAGAGGTGTTTCCAAGTGACTCTTCACTGTCATTAGATTGACAGGTAGAGTATTCACTGGTTTTATCTTCTGAGACCTTTGTTTCAGGCACTTGAGGTCCTTTTTTACCATACACATATAGTGATTCATCAAACTCTTTCTCAGGTAGAGGAGTATAGTCTCCACTTAAAGGAGGTGGAACTCCTTTGTAGTTATCAGTTTAAGAATCTACTATAAACAATTGAATCAGCCAAGTCAGTATCTGAAGCAGTAAACATGCTTCTATCCATCCCTTCTTCATAACTTAGAACCTCACTATCTGATTTTATCTCATATCCTAGACCAATTTTACATGTTGAGCTCATGCCACTGTTTATTAACTTTGACAAATTTTGAGAAGAATTTTTCCATTTGTCTACTATTTGCTGTAATTCTTCTTTTTCATTAAGAGCTTTTTCACCAACTCTCCTATACTTTTTCAGTTTTTCATCTTTAGCATATATCTCATTAGCATGAAAAGTAAGTTTTTGGTTTTAATTGGCTAGTTGTGTTTGAAGTTTATCAACCTGAGCTTCTAAAGTTTTGACACCATTTTCATAATGAAGTATTTTAATCTCTTGTTCTTCTATTTGATTTGTTTGTTCATCATACATGGCTTTAACATTGTTGTATGAGTCAATACACAGTTTAGAACATAGAGATACCTCATAGTTAGAGCTTATGGCCATTAGAGCATGGTTGGTAGGTTCCTCCTCATCAGTGTGCTCCACCCAATTGATAATGCCATCATCCATTGTCAGCAGACCAACCTGGCTTGTCTCCTTCTTGTTCACCTCCTCTGGATACATCCTCTTCTTCTTCTCTTCAGAAGTCACTTTTGCTGTCCATTCTGTAGCAAAGTGACCATTGTTGTTGCACTTCCAGCATACAAGTTTTGACTTATCATAACCAACTGGCTTATTTCCATTGTATTTAATGTTTCTTCCAGTTTTCTTGAAGAACCTTTTCATCCTGAGTGCAATCATGGCCAGTTGCCAGTTGATATCCATTTCTTCAATATCAACATCATCAANCCATTCTGTAGCAAAGTGACCATTGTTGTTGCACTTCCAGCATACAAGTTTTGACTTATCATAACCAACTGGCTTATTTCCATTGTATTTAATGTTTCTTCCAGTTTTCTTGAAGAACCTTTTCATCCTGAGTGCAATCATGGCCAGTTGCCAGTTGATATCCATTTCTTCAATATCAACATCATCAATCTGATCAAGATCATCATGTATTAGATCTCTTTCATCAAATCTCTTTGCAAAAAGAGAGTAGAGAACTTCATCAGCAAATCCAGTAGGGTTATCTCTCTCCTTGTTGTTAGAGGAGGAAGCATAACTGCCAAGATTAAAACTACCAAAACTAACTCTGTTAGTATTGGTCTTTCCTTGTCCAACAAAGGCAACGTTGGCTGCACTGGATGATGATTTTGAGCTTCCTTTGACATCTTGTTCAAAAACCCTAAGATTGTTGAACAAATCATCAATTGACCAATCATCAACACCTTCTTTTAGCCTCATGCTCATGGTCACATTTGTCCATTCTTGAGGCATAGATCTAAGAAACTTATGGTTTGCATCTTCAGTAGATACAGGAGAACCATGAGCTTCTAGTTGAGAGAGTAGGTGTTGGAACCTTTCATAACCCTTTTCAAGTCCTTCAGAACTGCTCACTGTGAATGCCTCAAATTACTGTTTGAGTATAGCCTTCTGCATCTTCTTGGAATTGGCATTCCCTCCAAATCTGATTCGAATTGCTTCCCAGATTTCTTTGGCATCATCCATCCAATGGAACCTTCTTATGTGTTCTTTTGGAATGGCCATCAGAAGAATGGTCCTAGCTTTTCTTTCTTTCTCTACAGCATGTATCTCTGCAGCAGTGACTGGTGGAAGCACTTTACCAGTACCATCCTTGCCTACAGAGATCCTTTTCTTTGAGTTACCATTCTGTATGACTTTTCACACATCATTATCTATGTATTCCAGATAATGTTCCATCTCCATTGCCCATATATCATACTCTTCCTTCTTAAGAATTGGGAGTTTGATATTGGCCACAGGCACAAGCTGCTGTTGCTCCTTTGGCTTCTCATTGTCAGAGACAGCATCTTCATGGTTTGATTCTTCAGCATCAGAATCATTGTGACGAATAGAGAATTCATCAATAGGTTTAGACATCTTTTTGGAATTTTTGGTGAGTGTTTGAGTGATTGTAGTATGTGGATCTGTGTTTCTTCTTACTCAGAGTCACTCAGCGAGGCTCTGATACCACTTGTAGGTCCAAAGATTTGGATCTTAGCAGCCTTTTTAAGACAATAGATACCTTGGATAAATCCAAACTATCTATATGAGAAACTCTAAACAATGTATATTTGTTGTCAACGCGGAATATTAACACAAGCAGTAAGAACAACACAGAGAATTACTAACTTTATATTCTATTAATTTCTTGAAAACTTGGCATAGAACTCAATGCCGTAGGGTTCCTTTTATACTATAAGGAAACCCTAATTCTACAAACGTGTGAAAGGATGCATGCATATCTTCTCCTAAGATATCTAACCGCGTGCATATCCCTTCCTATAATATCTCCTAAGATATCTAACTTGTTCAGCAAAACGGACTTAACTGAACTAACATAAACAATCTTAACTATAAATTACCAGACTTAACTTAGTACTGGCAGACTTAACTATCTACCCGACTTAACTAAACTAGTCAGACTTTTAAGTCTGTTACAAATAATTCCCAACAGCTAAGGCCCATACACTCTAGACTCGGCCTAAACATAAGCCCGGCAAGGCCAAAGTCTGACAGAAGATCTGGGAAGTACTTCCCTAGGTAGCACTAACGTAAAACCCGCCTGACGAACGTGTCCAGGCAGATGGTATGACTGGAAAATCGCCAGGATCGTTGGATGAGCACCACGTGCTCTCCTCACTTCTTCTCTTGATTGCCACCATGTGGACCATCAGATTGCCCTTACGGGTTCTCACAACACTAAAGGACTCCCTATAAATACTTGACCATTACTTCAAATTGGTTGTGTTTCTTAAGACGTTCAAGCTAGTTACCGTATAGGAGATTTAGCCAGTTTTCTCAAGCTTAACGCGAGTCAATCAACCAAACAATAAACAACAAACCAACAATCAATAACTAGGTTTCATTATATCTAAGCAAATACAAATAAACTTAAGCTAGCATGTTAATGTATAGAAAAGACAAACAATTAATCAAACAACACATAGACATATTGAATGATTAAAGGAAGAACTTATTTTTAATTGAACATGGAAGAAAAGATGGTTTGAAACCCTAAATTTACTACAAAAGTCGGACTAGGGTTTGTACACAAAGTTCCACCACACAATGAATGAAAAATCCTAAAATATATATAGAGTTACAAGTCTGACGGCGTCAGGTTATAGATCCTGACGCCGTCATATCGCCGCTTTTAGGGTTTCAACTCGCCTAAAAGATCTTCTGACGCTGTCACGTTATAAAACTTCTGGGCCGACTCTCTTTAACTTTGTTCCTGACGGCCTCAAGGATTTTGTAGCTGACGCCGTCAGGTATTAACTTGACAAATTCTTCTGGGGTGTCACGTGTAAAAATCCATCTCTTCACATCATAAGGTGACGGCGTCANTTGTACACAAAGTTCCACCACACAATGAATGAAAAATCCTAAAATATATATAGAGTTACAAGTCTGACGGCGTCAGGTTATAGATCCTGACGCCGTCATATCGCCGCTTTTAGGGATTCGACTCGCCTAAAAGATCTTCTGACGCTGTCACGTTATAAAACTTCTGGGCCGACTCTCTTTAACTTTGTTCCTGACGGCCTCAAGGATTTTATACCTGACGCCGTCAGGTATTAACTTGACAAATTCTTCTGGGGTGTCACGTGTAAAAATCCATCTCTTCACATCATAAGGTGACGGCGTCAGCCTCAAAGCGTGACGCCGTCAAGTGTAAAAACTTGACTTTTCTTGACTTTCTTGCTTTCTTCATTCTTGAGCATAAAAACGTCCGAAAAGCTCTGATGTATGCGTAAACATACATCATTTTTATACTCTAATACACACGAAAACAGACTAATAACCATGAAATACATGAAATTATATTGCAAATATCTTTGGTATGCGTTATTATGTCTTGCAGGTACAAGGGTTTGAAAACAAAGCAAAAACGGTGATTTTCGGATGAGTTTCGACGATGTTTACGCGTTTTTTAAGGTTCAGACGAAGTCGGAAAAATTTCCCAAGCACAGCATTGGAAAGAGCACAAGAAAACGAGTCCGGAGGTACTTTCATATATTTTTGAACCGGTCCACAACTCTTTAAATTGACAAGTCAATATCTATTTGAACCTTTTGTTTATAACTATACGGACTGGGCCAAGACAAGGTTAAATAATAAATTTTGCATTATAAACATGAAACCTTTGCCAGCGCAGCTAGTAAAGGCTTTCACCTCCAACCTTAAGGTCCCGAGTTCGAATCCAGGGGAGGCCAAAAACGGAGTATTGATACTTCGTGCCATGTGGCACCACCTCATTGGTCCACGTGGCAGACCCGGACCCGTATCCGACCCGGCCCAGACCCGGCCCATACCAGACCCGATCCTGACCCGACCCGATACGTGTCATGCCACGTGGACCACTCAGGTGGTGACACGTGGCAGTGGGCCCCACCTGAGTTATCACAGCTTGTGGGTCCCACTGCTGACATCATTTGGCGGCTACCCAATGGGAGGCTGCCACGTGGCGGCGGGGCCGTTATTACTAATGATTGTCATTTAATGCAGTTACGGCGCAGTTATTACTGACAAATGGCTGTCAGTCCTAGGTGGCAGAGTAGCAGTGACGGCGGACCAATGAGAAGGTGACACGTGGCAATTGTGACGAAATAGGTACGAGGTGGCAGAGGCTGACGTATCAGTGCAAGGTGGCAGTTTTGGCTGGCGGTGACCAATCAGAGAGTGACACGTGTCACGTATGACGCACTAATGATGAGATGTCAGATAGTTCTAGAAGCAAATGATTGGCTATGATTGGAAAGTGCATCTAGACACATTAAAGACCGGATTCACACCCCATTTGCAAATAAATTCATCCGGATATCACACATACAACACATTAGTGTAGGTGTAGGAGTAGGTCTAATTTAGATCATTAAGAGTAGAAAATTAATAGTTGTAGTATAGCTTAGTNCTAATAAAGTTTTGATTTTTCTTTGTTTCTCATCATTTCTACCGCTAAGGCCGGAGCTTAAGGGTCTTATAAGCTAGTTTATCAATAAAGTTTATTACTTTTTAGTCTTAATAAGCTAATTAGTTAATAAAGTCACAAACTTTATTAACTATTTGGTTTTATTAAAGCTTTTAAAGAATTAAACTTTATGGTTTGTTTAGTTTATAAGATCGGGTGGTTAATTTCGTCACATCTCGTATATCGGGTTTTATTTTCTTATCATTTTCACTTTAAGTTAATTAGTTTATCAATATGTTTATGTTTGTTGGATTAATTGTTTTGGTTAGCTTAATTGATATGTTTAGCTAGTAGTTTTTTTTTATGTTTGATATTTGATATTCAAAGCATTAACTAAAAACACAACGTAAATCTCAATTCAAATCTCGTTGGGAAAACGACCTCGGAAGATAGAATTGTCATTTGTTTTCAAGTGACTATTTTATCTAACGGGAAAACTTTTAAAATCAAAACCGTACTAAAACGACATTTATCAAGCTCCAAAATGCTCCATATTCCAGAAATCACGTCCCAAGTACCTAAAATGAGAAAAGGAACGATTTGAGGCAATATTTGATCATAAAATCATGACTTAGGGCTTAAATGACCCCCTAAAAACATATCAAATAAATCCTTATCACAGGGTATTTATAGGGAGGGTGGGGACTTGTGAGGTACCCTAGTGTGCCCACGGGGACTAATTCTGCCATTTCTCTTATATTTTTGACAAGACTTGAACGAGACCAATAAATCGTATTATAAATATTTCCCGAGCCTAAGAAAGTATTTCCATTAACTTTAGAATCATTTTTCCATTAAATATGGTTATAAATACGTATATTTTTGTTTTCCATTGTCCAATTAAATTATTAATCGCGTTTTTATTTGTTGTTGCCAAATCTTGCATAAGATATCCTAGACCACGATAGATACACCTGAAGTATAAATAAAAAGGTATATGAAAATAAATCTATAGGAATCCGAATTTACAATTTGTCACAAAGGCTACGGCGTAGCTTGACCTAATTGCTATGCCATAACATAATCGGGCACTTTAAATACCAGCCCTAATTCCGAATTTTACATATCACTTTTCACCATTCAGAAGTCAGGAAGGAATTAGAGTGCAAGGAGGACGAAGTTCTGCAAGCTTACACGCTACTTCCAAGGGAGAATTCACGCCACAATCATAAGTTTTATCATTCATTTTCTTTGTATTGAATTTATGTTTTCATTAATCTTGTTAAACATTAGATTTTCTGCATTTATGAACATGAGTGGCTAAACACCTTTGGTGTTAGCCTTGTTATGAAATTGTTATTGATATTATTTAGTTTTCTCGCATTTGTTTCATTTTATTTGTATACTTTCTTAGCATGTCTTAGGACACCTTTGTTTCAGTAGTAATGATGTTTGGTAGTTCCATTGAGGCTAGGAGAATTGACCATAGGACCCATAACTGATAAGGGTGTGTTTGGTGATAGAAATTGACCATAGGACTATCACCATTCGTGTGGAAATTTCAACGAACGACCACCTACCAAACTGATTTGCTTAAGGAATTAAGGGGGATGTAAGTTCCGACCGGCCGTATCCTGTTAGACTATTCTAAGTTAGTAGAGGCACTTAAATACTCTTTCACCTTGTATTTGCCAGCGAACTCTTGTAATCATTAGGTGTAACACCCCCAAAAAATATGGTCGCAACAGAAGAAAACGTCACTGGGGTGCTACTAAATTGGTATCACAACACAAAGTACAAAGAACGGTTTTACCCCAACCGTTTAGAATAAATTTCATAATCAAAAGTATTATGTCTATTGTATTCCAAAAACAGTGCGGAATATCTAGGCCCATGAAATTAAGTAAAGCGGTCCCAAATCCATCAGAGTCATCTATGACCATGCAGTGCCATGCCAAGAGCCTTCAAAACTAGGTTGTCGCCTTAAAACTGAAAATACATGCTAAAAGTGTCAACACGAGGTTGGTGAGTTCATAGGTTTATAATAAAGCGGTAAAAGAAATGTGAGTTTACTAGAAAGTTTTGTGACCATTGTGTCGCTCACAATGTCATGAAAATAGAGTTTACCTTTAAGTAAATTAATAATGTGGACCACAAGGTTTTCAAGTGTGAATAATTGTTCACATAAAATTCAAGTTTGGTATTAGTAACCACTGCTTTACTCACAGCGCCATGAAAAGTATCATTAAAGTTGACCATAAGTGTTGGCATAAAGTTGGACCATAGGCAAAGTATGTGATCATTACAACGAATATAATGTCACATAAAAATAGTCTATTACGCTAGCTCTAAGTTCATGCAACCGAAGCTACGACAGTGTGCATGCTCTAGAAGCATGTTAAATATAATAAGGCCAGGCAAGTGTTTATCCCGATACACTTGTATTCCGACATGATATACGCCTGGCATTTGGCCTATCTTACCAAACCCGAACGGGGGAGTCACCCCTAATAGATCTATTTATAACGTTCGCGCTTCCCAGCAGGAATTAACGGCTCATGAGTTTGGGCATAGTGGGATTCAAGGGCTTAGGCTAAACTACGTAATAGTTTTTAAGAATAGTATGGTCCATAAAAGTTTTGCATGTTTCTCACCCCAAAATTTGTAAAACGAGTATAAGTAAAGTGGGGCTATAAACTCACATATATGATTTAAACACTTGTGTCCAAAATAAGGTAATTCAATGTGCAACAAGTAAATAAATCATGCTTTCAAGTAAGAACAAATAATGAGTTTAAGTATAAACAAGCATTGGGTTTAATTTAAAACGAGCATGCATTCTCCCCTAAAACGGTTATAAAACAAGTAAAAGTAGGGGCCATGAACTCACCTCAAGAAATAGTAGTCTGATAGTAAAAAGTCAAGTAGTGATAGTGTGCGGCACCGACACGCGACCTAAATTAATATGGCAAGTCTTAGTTTACAGATTTGATTCACGACTTAATAAGTTTAAGTGTTCTCAACTGGTTGTGTTTATTGTTTGCTTGTGTGGTAGTGTTTATGTTTAAATAAGTTTCAAAGCATTTGTAAGTTTTGGCTTTTTGAAAAATGCTTACATATATAAGTATGCGAAAATATTCATGAGAAATGTCGTCGTGAGAATAATACGTCGGTGAATAATAAATACTTGGACTAAGTCTTTATGCTACAAGTGCTTACGTGCTATTGGTATGTGTCATTTTACACATACTTTTGACCTAATAAAACGGACCCAAAATGACCAAAAACTGACCATAAATGCCAAATATACACTGTTTTTGTGTTTTTACATGTGCAGGTAAGGATATCAAAGAAATGGATCAAAAATCACGAGAAAACAAGCAAAAACGAGCACGAGAATAAAAGAGTGTCAAAAGCCGGAGCCGGGGAAGAAATTTTAAAGAAAAGATCATGTCTATACTAATATGTCAACATTGGCCCTTCAAGAATCACCAAAAGTCAAGTTCAGTCCTTGGAATAAATTTACAAAATTGGTCCCTCAATTTATGACATTGGCAAAAGCAATCCTTGGTTTAAATCCTAAAACTAACTTATTATTACACCTAATAAATCTGCCCAATCCAATCCCAACACTAACCCAAAGCCCAAAACTAAACTAAAACAAAACCAACCCAACACCCTTTCTCTAAATCCCGGCCCAACCTACAACTAATAAACCCAAACCCAGACCCTTATATACCCAGTCAACCCATTTCACCCTTGGTCAAAATAAAATAAATAATCCCAAACACTCCCTCCCTGCCAATAACAGTGTTACTGTTTATCTTCACCCCAACCTTTTACCCTGCGTCATAATTTCTTACCTCTCCTTAAAGGCTTCTGGAAAGTGCTGACAAGTCAGAGAATGTAAGAGAATGACAGAGTGGCAGTTTCCCAGCATCTTATTGGCCACAACACCTCATTAGTTGATCCTATGGCTGTTATTGATGGATTGGGCGCCAAGGTTAATCCAAAGGCTGATGATAAAAGATCCAGAGCCTTCTTGAAGCCCTCGAAGCTCCTGAGCTCAGCTATATATAGCTCCTCTTCACCACATTTGGAGGTGGTTAGGATCTAGGAGTAGGCTAATATAGGGAAGTTTCTAAGTTAAAGTAGCTTGTAGTTAAATTAGCTTATGTTTATTTGTCATTCAGCTTTCATACTGTAATTTACTTAAGTTTTAATAAAATTCTCAGCTTTATCTTTACTTTTAATCCGTTGATTGCAATTTCTTCATATTAGCTTAATTTTCATTTAATACCTTTGATTTCTGTTCTAAAAGCTCTTTTGAATCAATTATAAGCTCTTAATAGTTTTAAAGTTTCTACTTTCATAAAATAAATAAATAAATAAAAAAATTAAAAAAAAAATTATATAGACAGTAAGGTGGTAAAAGCTTCCATAAGCTCCTACTCCACTCTCATAAGCTCATGAAAGCTTTTCCATAGCCTTTGTGAGATTATGAAAAGTCTCAGAGCCAAATCTCCTTACTAGCCATTCTACAAGTAAGTCTCATTTTGAATTTCTGCATTTGTAGTTCAGTTACTATTTTTATAGTTCACTTCAGCTTTATGTAGCTTAAGATAGTTGTTTGAATACTCATTTTAGTTTCTTACATGTTCTAGTCCAAAATTGTAATCCTACTGCCTAGTTATAGTGTAAACTGCATTATTGTTTTCTTGGTAGTTTTTGTTGGTTTTTACTGTTCAGTCAGCTTCTAATAAGGTTAAAGTAAGCATTTTGATCATTAGTTTGTGTAGAACCGTAGAGGGGGGGGGGGTGAATACGGTTTCTTCGGCTTTTAGAACATTTAAAAACTTTAAGCCTAGAAGAACACCAAGTGGTCTAGAAGAGAACTACCACTATCACAAGCACAATCCAAAGTATATAAAGCGAGTAAAAGACACCACGATATATACTGGTTCCGGATGGGGGGTTTAGACCATCCGTACGTCCAGTTGCGAATCCACGACACGATACTATTCAACTAGTAT
>LBNU01012154.1:47082-58566 GCA_014162995.1 Artemisia annua
GAATATATTATTAGAATTAGGATATTATGTAATCTAGAATATTCTATAGTTAGAGATTGTATACTTGTCGTTCAAGTTATGTAAACCGACTAGGGTTTTCCTTGTGCCTATAAAAGGATCCCTAGGTTGGCATTAGAGATAAGAGTTTTACGAATACGATTTAGAGATAAGTTAGAGTTGTAATAGTCTCCATTCTATAAGCAGATTCAAGGTGTTAATATAATCAAAGTTTGGTTAATTCTTCTTAGCTTTGTTAAGTAATTCCGCGTACTTAATAGAGTAATTCAGTGTTTCATTGTTAGTAGATTAGGATTTATCCAAGGCTACTAAACCCTTAACAAGCTATATAATAGTTTGGTCAGAGTATATCGATCCAACACATTAGTTTAGGACTTGTAAACTCTTCCACCACCGATGCTCCTTCTGTACCACCTACCAGTGAGTACTTGAAGAAATTGTTTGATATTATGTATGATAAGTATTTTGAGCCTCAACAGAGAGTCGAACCAGAACAACAAGTCATAGGTCCTGATGATGCTGCTAATGATGAACCTCAACCCACAAACGGG
Organism: Artemisia annua; assembly: GCA_014162995.1. Lineage (NCBI taxonomy): Eukaryota > Viridiplantae > Streptophyta > Magnoliopsida > Asterales > Asteraceae > Artemisia > Artemisia annua. The sequence goes on from LBNU01012154.1 coordinate 47,652, forward strand.
CCTTCCATCTCCATCTCTCTTAGTCAGAATGCTCCATCATCCAGTCATACCAATCACACTGATGAACACTCTTCAATTCCTCAAGAAGAAGCATCTGATAACACATTTGAAGTGAATCCTTTTACTCAACCACCTGATGAACCTTTTGTCAACATATTTGCTCCTGAACCATCTACTTTGGCAACCTCCTCAGAAGATTCCAACACTGCTACTTCAATTCCCAATCATCAACTTCATGAGCATATCAGGAAATGGACAAATGATCACCCGATTGACAACATCATTGGTAACCCATCTAGGCCAGTATCTACACGACGACAACTTGCCACAGATGCTTTATGGTGTTTTGTTAGCAACGTGCTGTCCAAAGTCGAACCAAAGAATTATAAAGAAGCATTGACTAAAACGTCCTGGTTCACTGCAATGCAAGATGAAATCCATGAATTTGACAGACTAGATGTTTGGGAATTAGTGCCCCCTCCCGACTGTGCAATGATTATCGCCCTCAAATGGATCTTCAAAGTGAAGCTTGATGAATATGGTGAAGTGTTAAAGAACAAAGCTCGACTTGTGGCCAAAGGGTTCAGACAAGAAGAAGGCATCGACTTTGAGGAATCATTCGCACCAGTTGCCAGAATTGAAGCCATCAGAATCTTCCTTGCCAATGCAGCCAGTCAGAACATGGTTGTATACCAAATGGATGTGAAGACTGCCTTTCTCAATGGACACTTAAAGGAAGTAGTATATGTAAGTCAACCAGAGGGGTTTGTTGATCCTGAACGCCCTAATCATGTCTATCGCTTGAAGAAGGCACTATATGGTCTTAAACAAGCACCCAGAGCATGGTACGATACACTGTCCAAATTTCTTCTAGCCAACCAATTCACCAAGGGTGTTGTTGATCCTACCTTGTTCACTAGAAAGTTGGGAGAGCATCGACTCCACGTTCAGATATATGTGGATGACATTATCTTCGCATCTGCCGATCCATTGGAATGTGATAGGTTTGCACAAGAGATGAGTACTGAATTCCAAATGTCCATGATGGGGCAAATGTCTTTCTTCTTGGGGCTTCAGATCTCCCAAAATCCACACGGTATCTTCATCAATCAATCCAAGTATGCTAGTGAAATACTAAAGAAATTTGGATTTGAATCATGTGAACCTGTTGACACACCAATGGTCGAGAGAACAAAGCTGGATGAGGATGTTGAAGGAGCACTAGTCGATCAAACCAAATACCGAAGCATGATCGGATCATTGATGTACCTCACAGCTATCAGACCAGATCTCTTATTTGCTGTTTGCATGTGTGCTCGCTATCAATCCAAACCAACTAAGAAGCACTTAGAAGCATTCAAACGAGTCTTTAGGTACCTTCAAGGAACAACTCACATGGGCCTTTGGCATCCCAAAGACACTGCAATGGCTCTCACTGCTTATTCTGATGCTGATCATGCGGGTTGTCAAGATACTCGACGAAGTACTTCAGGTGGTGCTCAATTTCTAGGAGATAAGCTGGTTAGCTGGTCATCAAAGAAGCAAATGAGTACAGCAATCTCCTCTACAGAAGCTGAATACATTGCCATGTCATCCTGCTGTGCTCAAATCCTTTGGATGAGGTCTCAATTATCTGACTATGGTTTTGTATACAAGTTCCGATGTACTGCGACAATAAAAGTGCCATCGCTCTCTGCTGCAACAACGTCCATCACTCAAGATCAAAGCACATAGATATTCGACATCATTTCATCAGAGAACAAGTGGAAAATGGAATCGTGGAACTTTACTTTGTGAGGACGGAATTTCAGCTGGCAGATATCTTCACTAAGGCACTCCCTAGAGAGCGGTTTCAATTCATTCTCCCGCGTCTTGGAATGAAGAGTATCACTCCTGAGTTACTCAAAAGTCTTCAGGAAGATAATGAGGAGTAACTGATTCGCTTCAAATATCCTTTTATATAATATAAAACCCAGAAAAGAAAAATACAAAAATATAAAACTTATAAAAACCATAAAAATCAGAAAAANGAATGAAGAGTATCACTCCTGAGTTACTCAAAAGTCTTCAGGAAGATAATGAGGAGTAACTGATTCGCTTCAAATATCCTTTTATATAATATAAAACCCAGAAAAGAAAAATACAAAAATATAAAACTTATAAAAACCATAAAAATCAGAAAAAACTCAAAAATACCAAAAATAGTTTGTTTCTTCTGGCATCGTCAAAAGTTCAAAATGTTTTCAAAACATGCCTATATGGCTTGCAGTTATTTCAGACTGTAACCCGTTCGTAAATTTATGGTTTGCTATTACTTCAGATAGCAACCCGGTTTTCAAAATCCGTGAAAAACATGTTACCATGCTTTTCACTGTGTGCGGAGTATCCGAAAAGTTGTACGCTTCAGTGCAACCTTTCTAGTAAAAAAAGAGAAGTCTTCTTTTCCCAAAATCTCTTTCTTCTAAAATTCTTCAAAAGAGATTTTGTGGTGTACAAGGTGGCCATCGGTCTTAAATTTTCTCGAGTACGTTACCGCTCACATTAATGGCTATTAAACGTTAAAATTGAAAACGGGTCATTAATTGAGGGGAAACGTATTTGCTCAAAATTTCTGTACCTTTAAAAACTTTGTGCACCAGCAACAGTGAAAAATCGAAAAGTGTCTCAAAATCAGTAAACGTTTAAAATTTTATCACATTTCTCTCCAAAGCTTTTTCGAAAATCATTTAAATCAATTGGGATCACAAAATCTCAAAAGATTTGAAATTTTATGATCGGGGGAGAGAATGTGATTTAAATATGAAAACTGATTTAAATGTGATGTTTTTGGAACTTAAAAGAATGGTTTTGGACTTTAGAGAACGCTCCCGTATGTGCCAAAAAATTTTAAAGATTTTGGATTATAAACATAGCACATATTAAGGGGGAGCAAGTGAATAAATGTGATGTTTTGGGCTTAAAAAGATGTGTTTGAACTCAAAAGATCGCTCCCGTATGTGCTAAAATTTTAATTATTTTGGTTTATAAACTAAGCACATATTGAGGGGGAGCAAGTGATGAAAAATGATGAATAAATGATCTCAAATGAAAGCTCACCCGTATGTGCCAAAGTTTTGAAAACTTTCTAAAATTGATTCAATCAATGTGCACATATTGAGGGGGAGCAAGTGGCTAAGAGTCTTTCGCGGGGGGTTTTTTTTTTTCAAAATCAAGAAGAAACCGTGAAATGATTATGACTCAGTATTTGACTCATGAATTGATGAAACATGAAAAGTCGTGAATCGAAAAGACTTGTCCTGGCCGGGTAATAATTTCAAGCTGGTCTAACCAGTGATGTAAACGTGTCTCGAAGAGGACTAGTCCAAGTAGAAAGTACCGTTTTCGAGAAACTCTTCTTAGATATATACTTTGACGGGTCTAACATCCTTTTTAAGGAATGTTAACAACTTCAAGTTAGTTATTAGGGCTAGTTATCACCTAAAAGCTGATAATGGATCCCTTTAACTAAGCAACGTAAACGTGTCCCTCGGGTATATGTCTATTGAGAGCCGATCAATTCAAATAAGTGCAACTCACCCCGACATGTGCAAATTTCTTTCTTTACCTATGAGCACATGTTAAGGGGGAGCATTTGGAAAAATGATAAAACTCTCAAAGTGTTATCAAAAAGTGTTTCTTAATCATAAACACTTTGAGAGAATTTTCAATGAATTTGGTTATATGGCGATTGTGGAAAAATACCAAAAGACCGACCACTTTACTTTAAAAGCACGGAGTTATAAGGATGGTAATGTTAGGTATATGTTCCCATGATCCACCAGAACCGGAGGGATCTTCCCAGGTACAATCCAATAGATAGATTAGAAGTCCTTAGGAACGATTGAAAAAAAAGGAGAAAAGTGAGAAAGGGAAGAGTGCCGACTGAGATTGAGCTAGGACTGGAACAAACCCAACAAGGTTCTAGTAATGAAGTCTCGGTAAGTACTGAAGGGGTTGAAGAATTAAAAGGAAATGAAAAGAGAAAGGGTGAAAAGAAATAGCCCTCCATTTATTCAACCTTTGGGCAGAAACCGGGTTCAATTCATATGCTACTGATTGTTACCAAGGTAACATCGGTATTGAAGATAAAGACGTCATGGACCCAGTGACGCACTGCACTAAACCTTCCAGCCACTCAAGTTCTCTTAAAAGAGCTTGTTTCATTCTCACGGGGAACCGGTGTAAACTATCGACTTATCTCTTAGAGCTAGTTGATATTGAAATAGGAGACCCCTCCCTAGTCTCCGAATAGGATAACCAATGTGCACTTATCGAGTCTAGAGCCAAGAGATGCATCAAAAGATCTCATAGGAAGACTTGATACTTATAGACTGGTGGTTCAACATTAATGACACCAGCTGTAAAATTTTGAGTCCTACGCAGATCTTAGCAATCTGCCAAGACACTTATGAGGGAATATACCTAAGTATTTCCCAGTGATTGAGTGGAAACTCCTGCCAGGGTCAACATCAAACAGCCCTGACAGCAGGTCACTTCGGTAATCTCTTGTGGGTTACGCTTAGTGTGTACGGTGGTGTTCCAAAAGGTCTACAGTCGTGGGGTGATCTCCAGCGACTCACCTAATCATTGGTGTACTTCGGTATGTCAGTGAAAGCCCTTTCGGGGGCATCCAATTAGGAACGGCCTTGGTAAGGATTAGAGAAAGTCTTCACACTATGTTGTTGACAATCTCGAAGTCCGAACTTGTAAGTGTCGGTATGTTTATTACTAACCAAGTTTTATGCAGCTCAACATACCAAACTTACCATGTTCACCACCATCACTCTAGTTCCACATGCTCATACCAACATCTAAAAGGAGACGTCAGAACTGTTCAACCGGGAAGATCTACTCAACAAAGATGTATGAGCATGTTGGAAAGGCATAACCACTCCAAAGACAAAGAAGTTGACGATTGATGCCGATTGCTGAAAAGATGCAGATTCATCATCTCATGCTTACACTTCAACATCATAACTCAAGATATCATGATCAGGGAATGGGCTTCGACTATGCTTCCACAACTCTGATGCAGAAGATCATGATCCAGAAAAGTGTAAGCATGACATCACAAAGACAATCACAACATCACAAAGAGACACATACACTCAAAGATGACTTGAAGCTAATTATATGAGAGCGAAGAGCAAAGTCAAAGATACATCAAGGAAGTCATCTTGAGTCGTACATCAATGAAGAATCAACAACTACGAGCTACAAAAGAATCTACAAAGATCTCAATGCAAGAATTCAAGAATATTTCCAGGGGTGACCTCCCTTAGGGGGAGATTGTTAGGAATACGCTTTTTGTATAAGAAAGATTCGGTCACCCCAGATATGATTAAGCATTGTTTAGCTCGTAGTAGTTACAATAGTTAGTTAAACGTAGTTTAGAAGTAGATTAGTTCGCGGAAGAAGGACGGGTCTTTACCCACTGTATACCTGATCCGCAGCCCAAGTGGCACTCCCAAGTGGCAAAACCCATGTAGATATAAATACCCTCTTCATCCTTGGAGAGGGTAAGCCTTCTCATAATCTCATTTCTTTTTTTTTTGGTTTTCTCTCTAAGGCTTCACCTCTTTCTCTCTCTAACTTTCTCTCTCTACATTTCTTTCTTTTCTCTCTTATATGCAATGAACCAAAACCACAAGTGTGAACGTGATTGTGATGTTATCTAGTGTTCTACAATTAGATAACGCGCCAGCGATCTAAGGGTCATCCTTAGTGAACATCCATTATTACTGAATCAAAGATTCGTGCCAGCGATCTATTATGTTGGGCACAAGGTATTTACATTTAAGTTATTAACCTTTTTTAGCCTAAACCTGAATAAAAGACCTCTTTGATATGTAGACTTAGTGCTTACGCCATTGCGGTGTAGTTTTGTTTCTTGTACAAGCTTATGGTAATAATTAGATCATGACTGAGCAATGAGTGTGATTTATTATATACGCTACCCCAAATATGAGTGTTATGAGTGAATTATATCTTATTCTTCCTTCGTGAGGTGTTTTAGAAGTGTTAATCGAGCAAGAAAATCGTTGAATTATATCTGAAATCACTTTCGTGTACCATGTGGATATTTAGTTTTCTTCTAGATTTGCTTGAGGACAAGCAAAGTTTAAGTTTGGGGGATTTGATAACGCTCAAAGTAAACATGTTTTTAGAAGCGTTATTAGTGTTTTTGTATATGTTATTTGGATGTTTTTATATGCTTTTGCCACTAAATCGTATCAAAGTATGTTTGTGTAGCATATGTAGCCAAATGCAGGAAAAACAGAGAAAAAGTGAAGAAAATGAAGTATATACGATTACACGAAGATTCCCGAGTTCAAAGTCCAATCTGTTAGGCATTTCATAAAGGAGAACCTAAGTTTTTGTCACTTCTAAGTTCCAAGTTCAGAGTTAATCAAGTTTGGATAGTGCATAAAGAACTACGCAAGAAAAGTCAAAGTCAAAAGCATTCAGGATCTACCATCCGATTGGTTGGACTATAACCGATCGGACAGCAGAAATGGCCAGCTCCATCCGATCGGAGCCAACCCGCATCCGATCGGATGGATGCTATGGATTGAAAATGCAAAATATTTTGTGCACGAATTTTGGTCTTTTGTCCCATTGTTCTAGGCTCTTCTCAGCATCTTGTTGTCCAAGCTCCAGCATTTAAGTCCCTATTCATTGTGAGGAGTATATTACAAGACTAGAAGTACTCCAAGTGACATACCATTGAACACACAATTGAAGATACCATTTACTCTCATTACTACTCACATTTACTATCATCAACTAGCTCTCAAAGAACCAAATTCGTGCAGAAGGAACCAGGAAACTTTGGAGGTCCAAGGAAGCAACATTTGGAAGCCAAAATCTCAAGAAATCATCACCAATACTTAGGTTATCAATACCTTGTCATTTGTTATCAATTTCAAAGCATTGTAAGACTTAAAACCATGGATTCTAATGTTCAATATTCTGAGTTTGTTTGCATGTTTGCTATGAGTGGCTAGTAGCCTTTTTACACTTGCTTTGATGATGTTTTATGCTTAGTGATAGTTATGATTGTGATAACATGTTTTAATTCAATTTCAAGTCAATCCTAAGAACCAATTGTACCTTAAGTTTCATAGTGACATTTGTTGAGTCAAGTTTAACTAATTGATAATAGTTTCAAGGGTCGAAAGATTTGTTATTATTCAACTAGTTATAATCATTTGTCTATGAATGATTGTTTTTCACCATAATTATTCTTGACTAAACAAAGAAACAAGAAGTATGATTGTAATGAGAATGCTTTTATAACATCAAATCGGATTGTTTGTAAACCTCTAGTTGGACGAAAGTGTAGATGTTTATGAGCAATTGTAACCTTTTTGTCTATGAATGGGTTACCTTTTGTATTGACCATTTCCTAAGAGTATTTGATTTATATAAGAGATTGTTCTTGTGTTTAAGATAGTCACCATACCTTATGAACCTTGGATTGATCTTGAATTGATTGGTTTACACTTAAAGCTTGTTTTTAAGAACTAAAATCTTGACGAAGGTTTAACTTGTAGAAACAATAGATTAGACCACCATCTAATTATCATAACCAACATGTTATCAAAAGTTATCACAATCATGCGTGTCATTAAGTAGAAAACTAGTCTAAGCAAGTGTAGTTTTTAAATTATTGAATTTGCTTATTATCTAATTTGCTTGTGTTAGAGATTTACTTTTAGACTTAAATTTTGATTCACTCACAAATCCCTGCGAACGATCCTGACTTACCATAATATCTTGCTATAACGGACGAGTTCACTTGCTCGTATGTGTTGTTTCTAGATTCGGTAATTCATCCTTATAAATTTAAAACATGCACTCATAATCGACACATCAGCTCACAGAAGCTTCTTCATGCTTTGTGTGAGTTTATCTTAGCTTTTATACAGATCTAGACCTAAAATACTCAATATCTACTTGTGGTCAACGAACGTCAAAATGTTCAGAATCCTGTGAAGAAGATGATCAGTTCTGTGATGTTTGGTGGTCCCTGTGGTGTTGATGCTGAGCCTGTTTAAAGACAGGTTTTGTTGAAATGAAAACCCTTGTTTGAGCTAGGGTATCACTAGTACGCTTTCTCTTCCATTTTCTGAATACTCTTTAATATAAGTTTAGTATTGTATTTTTTAGCTTATTTGCTCTTGTCTATGCTTATTGTAGATATTTAAGTGGTATTTGTTGGTTCTTGTATGCTCTAGTGTATTATTCATCAATACTGCTCATTTTTAGTTGAATCTGCAATCTATGTTCTTGAGGTTCTTTGATGTTTTTATTGGTTCAAGTAGTCTTAATATCAGATAAGTAAGCTGTAGGGATCATAAATCCAGTAGGTTTATAGTCAAATCTCATAGTTGCAGTGTGAAAGTAGCATATATAGGAGTGTTTGGTATATGTCTGTTCTACCTGTTCTTGTTGTTGGCCTGCTTATCTCATTACACCAGTAGTTTACTTTAGTCCATATTAGACCACTTAGGTAATAAAAACTGCACCTCTAAAGAAAAAGTCAAAATTAGCTTGTTTGATCAATTATGTGGCACGTTTCATGAATCTGATCTTACTAATGGTTGTGATCTTTGCAATTTGTGTTTGAGTTTGTGATTTAAGTAATTAAAAAAGTTTATATAACACTTAGGAATAGATTTTAGCTGTTAAAATTCAATAAAGTCAACTTAGGTAGTATAACAAAAGTCAAAATCTGCTATAAATTTTCTTGTAATTTAGTTTTGTCTGTTGAACTAGGGCCTAATTAAGGTTCAATTGGTGTGTTAAAATTGGGGCTTTTGGTGTTTATAGGTTGTCTACTGGGTTACCTAACTTTTGCCCCCTTTACCTTCCACAAATTAGCTTATTAGGTGGCTTATTCAACTGCTTATAGTAGGGCCTTTATGCATGCTATATGTCCCAACAATGCAATCTGTCCTTGTGCTTATTCAGCTTATTTCAGTGCTTTTCTTGATGCTGTGAGTTTCTATGTGCTTATTATAGTTGTTAGAATCTGTGGTAAGCTATTGGTGCAATTTGCTTAAGATTAGCTTATTAATAAGGCCTTATTTAGACCGCTTTTTAGCCCATTCTGCTTATTAGTGAGTGTAATCTGTCAACTTTATTTTTCCTAGGTTTTTGACATTACATTAGACTTTTCTGCAAAATTTCAGATTTTTCCAACTTTATTTAGTATTTTTAATAATTAAATACAGTTTTTAAGCCTTTTTAACTCCTTTTTAATGACTTTTAATTCACAAAAATTAAATAAAAACCCAAAAAAATAAGTTTTCTGTTTTAATAATAGTTTTTAGTTATTTCATAATTTTAAAAAGTAAAATTTCATTTTTCTTAGTTTTTTCACATTTAATTGCATTTTTAATCTATTTCAATTAGTTAAAAATAGTTTTTAATTAATAGTAATTAAAGAAAAAGCCAAAAAAATATCTTTTCTGTTCTAAAATTAATTTTTAAGTTATATTAGGTTTTTCAAAACTTAATTTGCATTTTTAAAGTTATTTTTCATATTTATTTACTTTTTAAAACATTAAAAATACAAAAAAATTAGTTTTTAATTAATTTAAATTAAAGAAAAATCGTAAAAAATATCTTTAATTTTACAGAAAGTTTTTAATCATATTTAGGATTTTATAAAATTTAGGTTTACCCCATAGCCCTTTTCCTTTAAGTAATTAGCTTTATAAAGCTCGGGATTAGCCCGGCTTTAGCGTTATTAAGTTTCCCATTGCCTTTATTTGTTCCCCGTTTCTTTTAGATTGCGTTTAAGTTTTATAGGTAGTATAATTTCCCAATTATTCACTCTTATCTCATTTTTTCGATACACATATTTTCGAATCGTTAACTACGGTTCCATTCACCTTCACACGGACTACGACCTCGGGTTATCCGTATTTTTAGCAGATTCCTTGAGAATATATACTATACTACAATTACTATACATCAAGTTTTTGGCGCCGCTGCCGGGGAAGGTTGAAGCGAATTTTGGTTTTCGTTTTTCGAATTGTGTTTGTGGGACCTTGGATACAACTTATTTCACAACTTATTCAAGCTTATTCTAGAGAGAGAGTAGAGAGAGAGAGAGTGGAGACTTCATGTAAAAGATAAGAACTATGTGTGTGTATAGGATGATGAAGCTCAACCTCAATAATGAGGTTTACATTACATTATATAGATCTAACAAGTCTAGGGCTTTTGATATTACATGTATAGCCCTTAGACTTCTTTCTATTTGAACTAATGGACTTATAACTCTTGAAACGTTTTCTAACGCAACCTATTACATGATTTAAGACTTTAATGACCGACACTTTAATTTATAAACATACAAAGCTAACAATCTCCCCCTAAGTGTTGGTCATTGAAGGTTGCGTGACGTCTTCATCTTTGTCTTTAAACTTTAACATTCTTTGCTCTTGACGTCTTTGGAAAACATTTGATAAGTCATTGTTCAACGTTCATTGTTCTTTGTTCCTTCATGCTTTGTGATCTTTGTTACATGACTTTTCGTTGTTCTTTGTTGTTGTGGTTGTTCATCTGCTTTTTGTCACTGCTTCGTCTATGTAGGTTGATCGCCTTTCCAACATGCTCATACATCTTTAGTCATTGCCATACGTACATTTGTTGTCGCTGTTCTTTCACATTGATCTTTATCACTATACTTTGTAGATTCTTCTTTTTGGCGTAGAATCTTTCTTTGACTGTTGCTTTCCTTTGATCTTAGTGAGAACTTTCCATTGACTTTGAGATGTATGTATGAGCATGTGGAAACTAGTGTGGTGGTTGTACCTGCATAAAACAGTTAGCAATAAAACATCCGATACTTACAGGTTTG
>LBNU01012154.1:60025-81675 GCA_014162995.1 Artemisia annua
TATATATATATATATATATATATATATATATATATATATATATGTATATGTATCATCAATCCATACTTATTGTACAATCAAATTCATACGTGAAAGGAACCTAAAAAACAAGAAGGAAAAGATCAAAGGAATTACCTAGGCCCGACTTGAAAGAACCGGATGGAAAAAGATCAATAACCGAAAACCAAATTCTCCTTGGACTCCAACACGTGCAAAAAAATTTCCCCGCAACCTTAGACACTCTAATCTCGTTCTTGAACCCTCTTGATGGTCGAATGACAAAGGAAGAAGACCCCAAAAATTTTATGCCGTGACTTTTGTTGAGAAAAATTAGGGTTAGGGTTTTTGTAAAAGATGCGTATGTTTTGTGTGTGTGTGAAACAAAACCGGTCCTCCCTTTATTATTTCTTGTGGGTTTCGAATGGGCTAGGCCTAGAACAAGTTGGGCTAAGTTTCTTGGGTCGTGGGTTGGGTTACGTTGGGTTTTAGTAGCGTAACAAAAGAAAACGGCCCAAAACAAATGTCCACGAAGCGTAAATAGTTTTCCTCGTATTTTATTTATGTCACAAAATTAGTTTGGAGTTCAAAAATATTCAAAGATTTCTAAAATGACGTTTTGTTATGATTTTATGGATTTATGGTTAATTCTTTACATTATATTCGTGTTTTTAAATAATTGTACCCGTAACTTAGAAAAATTTCAAATTATACGTAAAATTAGGATTACGGATTTTAGGGTTTTACAGTAGTGAAGTCTTCTGATATCGTGGCCCTGGAATCTGATACAAAGCAAACCCCATCTGGAGGGGCTAATGAATGGTGGTGCTCCCAACGTAAAGCTACTGTCACATCCATCAAAACTCAGTGAGTTGAAACTGTCCTTTTAACTGAATTATCAATTTTGGAAGAAACAACGAAAAAAACGTTGATGTATGCTAACTATTTTTTATAATCTTGGTATTTAGGTTCCGCCTGCAGGTGAGGGTTCAAGATGAAACTGGCACTGTATCAGTATCGCTCTTCAATGATGAAGTACAGGCTATTCTTAATAATATATCTGCATACCAGTTGGTGTAGAAATATGGCAAGGTATTAATTATTATCGTTTATTTTCAATTTCATTCAAATGTGTGTAAGGTAATTTGTAAGAACCATTTCTCCGCTGATACGTAGGGTGATGGCGCGTTTCCAGCAGAGATTATGGAGATGGTAGATAAGAAATTTGTGTTGAAGGTGTCAATTGATGGCAAAAACAAGGAGAAGGTAATGCCTGTCTTCAATGTTTTGCGGTTGTCTATGATCCTGATATCATTCAATCTGTATGTGCAACTGCTACACCCGGGAAGGTAATAATTACATCAACGTTTTTTATTGGAATTAGAGTATTAATTTTCATGTGTGTCTATGTAACCCACATTCATAAGCTGTAGGACCTTGGATACAACTTATTTCACAACTTATTCAACTTATTCTAGAGAGAGAGTAGAGAGAGAGAGTGGAGACTTCATGTAAAAGATAAGAACTATGTGTGTGTATTGCAAATTGAAGCTCTCACTTCATTCGCCTCTGCCTGATTCTGCTTCAAGAAATCATACAACTGATCATAAGTAACATCATGCAAATTCTTCGTCTGATAGACAATGGTGACGTATCTTCCCCATAACTCCAACCATTTGACATGCATTACCTATCTGATTTGGCATATTGTGAGTGTTCGATGAAATTCGTTGGTTGTTGTTAGATGGTGTGGAACAGCGTCCTTGGACTGCTTTTGTCAAAAAAGCAAGTGCTTGTGTCAAAGCATCAGTAGAATCAGTAGTGAACTTGTGTCAATCATGATCAAATCCATTGAAAATGGTCCATTTCAGCCAAAAGAAACCCTTGATCCGGGAAATCCAGAAGGAACACCTCCTACTCAACCATTCTATCGTCTCCAAAAAGAAGCAGATTACACAGCTGAAGACTGGAAGCAAATCGCAGCAGACGATATGGCAATGCATCTCATTCAACTCGGTTTACCTCGTGAGATCTTTGCTGCAGTCGACAGTTGTGAAACAGCTTATGTTATGTGGGAACGAGTTAGAAGACTTTGTCATGGAACGGAAATCGGACAACAAGNAACAGCGTCCTTGGACTGCTTTTGTCAAAAGAGCAAGTGCTTGTGTCAAAGCATCAGTAGAATCAGTAGTGAACTTTTGTTCTTGGAATTGTGGATATTGTTGTTGTGGAATGACTTGTTGTTGTTGTGGGTAGAATTGTTGTTGTGGGATTGCAGCAGTGTGTTGTGGAAGGTATTGCTGTTGCATGTAGTTGTGAGTGGAAGATGATGATGATGGTTGATATGATGTGTTCAATGATGAAGGTGATGGTGTATTAGCAATGAGTGCTAGAGGATCATGTTTCTTAGCTATGAATCGTGTTCTTGCTCTATGACCCTTAATTGTTATTGAAAGATAATGAAAGTCAAGCACACCGTCATAAGCTAAAGTAGTATAATATGAGTACATGGAATAAAATGAAAACCGGGGCGTTTTAGGGAATAAATGATTTCGTATCCCTTTTGAACGTTTTGCTACTTTTCAAAGTTAGTAAGGAGAGGTTTTGAAATTATTTACCCTTAAGGCGTGATGTGATTACATTGCGTGAGGACACGCAATACCTTAGTCTGGGGGATTTTGNTTGTTGTGGGATTGCAGCAGTGTGTTGTGGAAGGTATTGCTGTTGCATGTAGTTGTGAGTGGAAGATGATGATGATGGTTGATATGGTGTGTTTACTGATGAAGGTGATGGTGTATTAGCAATAAGTGCTAGAGGATCATGTTTCTTAGCAAGCATCTCAGCTCTCACTTCATTCGCCTCTGCCTGATTCTGCTTCAAGAAATCATACAACTGATCATAAGTAACATCATGCAAATTCTTCGTCTGATAGACAATGGTGACGTATCTTCCCCATTCTGGTTGTAGCTCATTCAGAAAGATTGTGTTGTTAGCAATGTTTGTCTGAGTGAGTTTATGCCGTGTCAAATCATTCATGATCTTGCAGAATCTGAGATAATACGACTCAATTGATTCACCAGGAAATGAAGTGAACTTGCGAAGTTCCTTAAGCAATTGTGTTTCCATTTCTTGTTTCCCGATATCTGTTCCGTACATAAGCTTCTTAACTCTTTCCCAGACTGCATGAGCACTTTCTTCACTATCCACTGTAGCATAAGTCGATTCTGGTAGACCAAGAACAACAAGGTGAAATGCTTGGTCATTAGCAATGATTTGTTGTCGATCTTCTTCGGTGTAGTCAGTCTCATTCTGAAGTCTGTGGAAAGGTGGTACTGGGGGGTTCCATTCGGTTCACCAGGGTCTAGTATTTCTCTAGGTTTGAAAGGACCACGCAAAACAGAATTAACCAGAAGATTTCCATTCGTTTTGCTCTTAAGATAGCGTAGCATTCTACTAGACCATTGTGAGTAACCACCCTTGGAAANTCATCAGCAATGATTTGTTGTCGATCTTCTTCAGTGTAGTCAGTCTCATTCTGAAGTCTGTAGAAAGGTGGTACTGGGGGGGTTCCATTCGGTTCACCAGGGTCTAGTATTTCTCTAGGTTTGAAAGGACCACGCAAAACAGAATTAACCAGAAGATTTCCATTCGTTTTGCTCTTAAGATAGCGTAGCATTCTACTAGACCATTGTGAGTAACCACCCTTGGAAAGCATGGGAGGTCGGTTTTCAGCACCGGCGGCATGAATATCTTGTTGAGTTGCCATGATGATGTGATTCAAAGTGACTTGTCGTGAAAGGTTGTTGTTGGATCTTTAGGATGAACTTAGGTTGTTGATGTAGATTCAAAGTGACTTGTCGTGAAAGGTTGTTGTTGGATCTTTAGGATGAACTTAGGTTGTTGATGTAGATTCGGTTTGATGAGGCGTAAACGGTTGTTCTTAGTGAGTTTGAGTTTCCCTCCAAAAAACTAATTTGAAAAAAAATATTACTAAAATTTGAAAAACACTATAAAATGCTATTCTAAGGTTGCACGAAAAATTTGAGTTTTTTAAAAATTTTGACGCCAAATTTTATCGAAAAAATTTGAATTTAGGAATAAAAATTTGAATTTTTGGTCAAAATTTTCAACGTTAAACCAAAATTGAAATCTCGTGTAAAAATTGAACGTTTAATCTCCTGCAGAAAATAAATTTTAAACAAACTCACTAAGATTTTTTTTTTGGTTTTGATTTTGATACTCGCAGAACAAGAAAACTCTTACTCGCAATTAATCCTTACTCGCAATCAGGTTCCTTACTCGCAAACTTTATATTCGCAATGCAGTCTTACTCGCAATCAAAAGCTTACTCGCAATCCAGCCAGCCTTATTCGCAATTCAGCCTACTCGCAATCAAAAGCATATTCGCAAGATTCAGGCTTACTCGCAATTTCGAACCTTACTCGCAATATTTTCCCTACTCGCAAGGCAGAAACTTATTCGCAAGTTTTTCCCTACTCGCAAGAAAAGTTACTCGCAAGAACAGTTTGCCAAGTTGATACTCGCAAACCAATTTAGCTTACTCGCTATAATTGATACTCGCAAAACTGATATTCGCTAAAACCCTTGATTTTTCTTATTCGCAAAAACCACAAAAAAAANAAAAGATAAGAACTATGTGTTTATTGAATGATGAAGCTCAACCTCAACAATGAGGCTTACAAACTCACTAAGATCTTTATTCACAAGATATGATACTCGCTAAGATTAGAAAAATTTGGGCAGCATATGGACTTGATACTCGCTAAAATGGGACCTTACTCGCTAACGATAAGGTTCAAACAAGGCATACTCGCCATAAGACTTTGATACTCGCTAGACCAAAAGTTTTTCCCAAACTCGCTAGACCAAAATTTTCCCAAACTCGCTAGACCAAAAGTTTTTCCCAAACTCGCTAGACCAAAATTTTCCCAAACTCGCTATACCAAAATTTTTCCCAAACTCGCTAGACCAAAATTTTCCCAAACTCGCTATACCAAAATTTTTCCCAAACTCGCTAAGCCAATACTCGCTAGAGAATTTGAACACAATACTCGCTAGAAAATTTTGAAAGCAATACTCGCTAGAGAAGTAGTGATACTCGCTAGGAGGGTTTCCTTACTCGCTAGAACGATAAGGATTAAGGCTTACTCGCCAAAGATTGTCCAAACTCGCTAAGTTAAATAATTAAAACTCGCTAGGAACCAAAAACAACCCAAACTCGCTAATTCAGGAAATCATACTCGCTAAAACAGGGTTTTAGCAATTTTCCAAACTCGCTATTAAACCCTAAACCCTTAAACTTTTAATGAAGCGTACTGGTTGAAATTTTTTTATTCAGAACGAGTATCCAACTGATTTTTAACGCACTACAAACCTTGAGTACACAAAAGTAATAACCAAACGAGTAACACTAAATCTAACGAGACCAAGAAATAACCAAACGACCCAAAAACACCAATCCAAACTAACTCTAAACCAACCTAAATCTATCCCTTGGCGATTGATACCACTTAATAACATTCTGCTGATTCCCATTCATATTACCATTATACAAAGAATTCTGTGCTTCCTGATACCACTTGTGGGACCTTGTGATATAACTTATTTCACAACTTATTCAAGCTTATTCTAGAGAGAGAGTAGAGAGAGAGAGAGTGGAGACTTCATGTAAAAGATAAGAACTATGTGTGTGTATAGGATGATGAAGCTCAACCTCAATAATGAGGTTTACATTACATTATATAGATCTAACAAGTCTAGGGCTTTTGATATTACATGTATAGCCCTTAGACTTCTTTCTATTTGAACTAATGGACTTATAACTCTTGAAACGTTTTCTAACGCAACCTATTACATGATTTAAGACTTTAATGACCGACACTTTAATTTATAAAAATACAAAGCTAACAGTGTTTTTGAAAACCTTCCTTGTGAATATTTTCTTATATAAAAACTAAAAAATCAAAAATATTAAACACTTTTCCTAAAGTGTTTGCAAAATACCAAAAATACAATAAATAATCCTCACTCTACCTCTACAGAGTGTTGTAAACCAAATAAGTTCGAACGCAAAAAGAGATCGTGAAATTAGTCGTTATCGGATTACTTTAGTTCTACAACCGACAACTTTATTGCGCGTAGTTTTAGAAGAAACGGTTTCGGTTAACGAATCGGTTAAGAAAACAAAAGAAAGAAAATAATAAATAAATAAAAATATAAAATAATTAATAAAAAAATATTGTGATTTTTGAGTTTTCTTATATATAAAAACAAAAAATATTTTCTTTTCTAAATTTATTTTTCTTTTTAACTTTTTAGACTTTTTATTTCTTTTCTTTTTGGTGTATGACCACCCGTTCTTCGTCTGACGACCTTCTTTCACCACTTTCAAATCCCGAAAGGGTTATTCGACACACACATCGTGTTAATTTCCCAAACATTGGGGAAATGAACAATAACAATAACAATGAGGATCCTCCGGTGGGACCTCAACCTCCTCCCGATCTTCGTACAATGGAGGAGTGGTGTCAACCGACTATGTTAGGACGTGGTGGCCCGATTGCCCCCGTCAATGTTGAAGCGGCGGATTTTGGACTCAAAAATCACATGATTCAAGAAGTCCAAATTTTTTGCCAATTTCACGGTTTACCCGATGATGACGCGAACAAACATCTTGATAAATTTTTGACCGTCACTCAAAGTATGAAACAAAACGGTGTCACCGATGATGCCCTTCGTCTCTATCTCTTCCCATATTCATTGACGCATCATGCCACTGCTTGGTTTGATCGACTTCCAAAGAATTCTATTCATACGTTCAATGAAATGGTTTCTAAATTCTTGGCAAAATACTTTCCACCATCGATGGTGACGAAGCTAAAAAACGATATAAGCAATTTCGAACGTTATAAGCTTTCGATTGACCGGTGTCCGAATCACAATATGTTGCTCGTCATATTTATTGATACATTTTATAATGGTTTAACTTTACGACATCGTGATACGATCAATGCTGCTGCGTGTGGTACTTTTATGAAAAGACGCCTCGAAGAGTGCTATGATCTCATCGAGAAAATGACTGCCCATCACAATTATTGGGATTCCACTGCTGAGAGGAGTCGATGAGATCTACCACGTCTTCCAATACGGAAATAGCGGTTCTTAACAAAAAGTTCGATGATGTTGTACGTCTTTTGCAAACGAATCAGAATCAAAACAACATTCGTCAAGTTAATGTTATTAATCAAAGTTGTGAAACGTGTGGTGGTCCACATCCGTATTATGAGTGTCCGGCCTCCGGTGGCTTTGGTCACGAGAGCGTGTATGCTGCAAACTCGGGTGGTAACGCTTACCAACCCCAAGGAGATCGGAATCTCCTCAGCTACCGTTCCAACAATTATCTTGGACCACCCGGTTTTAATAACCCGCCTCAAAACCCGAATGTGCAAAATCGTAATAATCAAGTCAATCATAACCAAAATCGAGCTAATAATGGTTTTCAAAATCAAAATCAAGGGTTTAATCAAAATCGGGGTTTTCATAATCAAGGAAATTTTGTTCAAGGAAATCAAGGGAATTTTCAAAATGTTAATCATGAGAATCAAAATTTTCAAAATCAAGGTTTCAATAACAACAACCGTGGGCAAAATTCTAATCAAAATCAAGGTGTTGTTCAAAATCAATCGCCCACGGAAGAGTTGTTGAAACAATTAGTTCCTCAAAATTAAAATCAACAAGTTGTCAATAAAAATCATGAAGAAACAACAAGGATGCTAATTAAGGAACTTAACTGAAATTAAGAAGTCTTTAAATGATCAACCCTCGGGCTCGGGTACTACTTCTCTTCCAAGCCACACGATTGCTAACCCGAGGGGTGATGTTAAGGCAATCACGACACGAAGTGGTATTTGATATGATGGACCTACGGCTCCGATTACCTCTTCTTCTCTTCCTCCCAAGGTAGTCGACCGTGAAACCGAGGCGACAACGGATACGGAACTTCCTACTAATAATGGAAGGACCAAAAACATCCAACCTCCGGTTGTCCAACCGTCTAAATAAAAAGAAAATGTGTCTAAAGGAAACGAAAAAGTAATTTGAACAAGAAGAACCCGTTAAAACAAAACTTCCTTATCCTTCTCGTCTAAACGATCAAAAGCACCGCGAGAAAACAAACCACCAAATGGAAAAGTTCTTCCAAATTTTTCAAGATCTTCACCTTGATATAAGTCTCGCGGATGCTATTCTTTTGATGCCAAAATTTGCGTCCGAGTTCAAAAGTTTGTTGAATAATAAAGCGAAATTTTTTGAAATGGCAAAAACACCTTTGAATGAAAATTGTTCCGCGGTTTTACTTAAGAAGCTTCCCGAAAAACTTGGAGATCCCGGCAAGTTCTTAATTTCTTGTAATTTTCCGGGTATGGTTCAATGCTTCGCGTTAGCCGATTTGGGTGCTAGCATTAACCTTATGCCAAAATCTATGTGGAAAAAATTGTCTCTTCTTGATCCGACTCCAACTTGCATGACCCTCGAACTCGCCGATCGATCTACTTCTTGTCCCATTAGAATCACCGAGGATGTCATCGTCAATGTTGGAAAGTTCCATTTCCCCACCGATTTGTGATTGTCGATTTTGATGCCGATCCAAGGGTTCCTCTCATTCTCGGGAGAGGTTTCCTAAGGACGGGCTGTGCTTTGATTGATGTTTACGATGAGGAAATTACTTTGCGAAATGATAATGAAGCCGTCACGTTTAACTTGGACCAAATGTCGAGATACTCCTCCACCGAAAATTGCATGTCCGCTAACCAAATCGATGTTATTGATGAAGTTTCGGATGAGTATTCTCAAGACCTTCTCGGTTTTTTTCATGATGCTTCGAGTGGCAATCCCACTCCTTCTTCTCAACATATTGTTTCCGACTCTTCCCCCTCCTTTACTCCGTTTGAGGGAGGTGATTTCCTTTTGGAAGAAGTCAATGAATTTCTTGCTACCGATACATCTTCTTTATCGGATTTTGATGATTCTTACTACGATACGGAGGGAGACTTTCTTTTACTTGAACAACTTTTGAATGAAGATCCGTTTTCGCCTCTCCCTCCAAAAGATCTTTACATTGAAGAAGCTAAACAAATTGAGCCGTCTAAGGAAAATCCTCTGGAGCTCGAGCTCAAGGATTTACCTCCTCATCTTGAGTACGCTTTCTTGGAAGGGACCGAAAAATTTCCCGTTATCATTTCTAAACACCTTCAAGATTAGGAGAAGAACCTACTCATTGATGTGCTTAAGAAGCACAAGAGTGCCATCGCTTGGCGTATTTCCGACATCAAGGGCATAGACCCTCGTTTTTGCACTCATAAGATTTTACTTAAAAATGATTCTAAGCCGTCCGTCCAACACCAACGACGGGTTAACCCAAAAATCCATGAAGTAATCAAAAATGAAGTTATCAAATTATTCGACGGTGGGATGATTTACCCCATTTCCGATAGCTCATGGGTTAGCTCGGTCCATTGTTTTCCTAAAAAAGGCGGTGTGACCATCGTGACCAATGATGATAATGAGCTTATTCCCACACGTCTCATCACCGGATGGAGAATGTGTATCGACTACCGAAAGCTTAATGAAGCGACTTGAAAGGACCATTTCCCGCTCCCTTTTATGGACCAAATGCTAGAACGTGTAGCGGGAAATGAGTTCTATTGTTTTCTTGATGGTTTTTCTGGTTACTTTCAAATACCCATTGACCCTTCCGATCAAGAAAAGACCACCTTTACTGGCCCTTATGGGATGTTTGCTTATCGACGTATGCCCTGTGGCTTATGCAATGCTCCAAGCACGTTCCAAAGGTGCATGATGGCCATTTTCCATGACATGATCGAGAAGACTATGGAAGTATTCATGGATGACTTCTCGGTCTATGGAAATTCTTTTACCACTTGCCTCTCCCATTTAGAAAAAATGCTTAAACGTGTGAAGAAACTAACTTGGTTCTAAATTGGGAGATGGTATCTGTCTATTTACACATACCTTTTACCTTATAAAACGGACCAAATAGACCAAAAACTAACCTATAAATGCCAAATATATGTATGTTTTTGTGTTTGTGAATGTGCAGGTAAAAGATATGGAAAATGGACAAAATAATGACCAAAATGAACGAACACGAGCACGAGATTGGAATGAGCACGGAATTTTGAAAGATTAACTAAGCCCATAAAAGACATATCATTGGACATATCATTTTTTGGGCTAGTTATAAATTTGGAAGACATATCAATTGAAAATGAGTATGTGGCACAAAGAAATTATATTAAGCTCAGGCCCATATGATAAAACTTATGATATTGTGATGAAATAAATATTAGAAAGGTGGCACGTGATGTTTGTAAATTAATGGAGCTGGAGAAGTGACTTTCATGTTTCAAATCAAAGCTAAGTCGACTTTTAAATGAAATTTCATAAGGCATGTAGCTCCCATTTATTCACTTGGCTGCCACGTGAAAGTATGATGGAATTGCAAAGTTAATGAAATGAGACCAAGCCACGTGGACCCCGATGCTTATCTATGGCATAACGACAGAAACGACAAAAGAAGGAATGAATTGAATCCTATTATGGCACGTGAAGTTCAATCTTCCCAATAGAAATAAGAAGAGGTGCGTCTCCTGAGTTGGCCACTGTCACACGCTTATCCCTTTGGCAGCCAATAGATGTCTTACACATGTACACGCTTTCATGCAAAAATATGTCCGGATAGCGTGAATGATAGCTGTCACGCATTTGGAAGGATCGAGAATAGGCTAGAGATACCAATCATTTGCTTATAAATGACGCACCAGATCCGAGACCCTCTCACCATTCATTTTTCATTTTCACACACACATTTGTATTTTTTAGGAGTAGTTTTTAGAGAGTAGTATGTAGTTTTAGATTATTTTTAAGTGGTATTGTAATAGATTATTTTTCAAATGCTTATTGTATTAATACTTTTCAAGTTTATTAATGAAGATTATGGAAGTTACTTAGTTTATTTTCTTCTTCTCATCTCTTTTATTTTCTTTTTCTCTTTTATCTAAAAATCTATTTTTAGCTTATTAGATTGTTGTGGTTTATTTAGATCTAGTTTTTTTTTAATAAATACTCTTTTACTACTTTGTTTTAAAAACTTTTATAAACTTAGATCTACTTTCTATTTTACAAATTACTTTTTAAAAAAAATCAAAAATATTTGATTTTTAATAGTTTTTCTTTTATTAAAAGCCATCTATTAGTTTATTATATTATATCTAAATAGTTTTAATACAAATTTCTTAAAAAGTTTGCAAATTTATTAGTTTTTGTTATAAAAATAGGTTATTCTCTTAGATCTAGTAGGTTTTTATCATAAAGTTTTAAACTTTTAGCTTTTTATTAGGTTTTTAATCATAAAGTTTGTAGCTATCTCAACCAATAAGCTCTTCCATAGCTTATTTGGCTATTATAATTGCTTAATACTAATAAAGATTTGATTTTTCTTTGTTTCTCGTCATTTCTACCGCTAAGGTCAGAGCTTAAGGGTTTTATAAGCTAGCTTATTACTAAAGTTTGTAGCTTTTCTAGCTTTTATAAAACTAATTAGTTAATAAAGTCACAAACTTTATTAATTATTTGGTTATATTAAAGCTTTTTAAGAAATAAACTTTATAATTTGACAAGTTTATAAGATCGGATGATACTATTCTCGTCGCGTTAGATCGGGTTCTACTTTCTCATTTTTTTTTTTGCTTTTAGATAATTAGTTTATTGATATGATAATATTTGTTGGATACTTTGTTAGTTTAGTTGATATGTTTAGTGATTAGATTAGTTTGTACGCCTAATAAGTAGTAGATTGACATTATGTTTGCCTATTTGATAATTGATATGTGTAGCGAGTAGTTTATTAGTGTTTGCTAAGTGACATAAATTTGTGATCTAAGTGTGGATTAAAAAGGGGATTGTGATTAATAATTGGACAAATTATTTAGATTTGTAGTTTTATTATTTGAAGGGCAAAAGCCGGAAAATAATCAAATTACACATTTAGTAATTATTTTCTTTTTAAATTATTGTTTGCAAAATAAACCAACGTTGTGAGGAAATAATCTTGTTTAAGGAAAATAATTCGTCATCAAAACCTTAGTCCACACTTAATGAGCGTATTACGTCACTTGGAAAACATATTTTCATATATATCTTTTATATCATTTTTAGAATAATTTAGTTCCCTTAATTGCTTAGTAGATTTGTTGGTTTACAATTAGTTTTAGAATAGTTACTTGCGACTAGTTTTTAGATTAAAATGCGTTTAGGTTATTTGTGCTTTATGTGCTAGCTTTATATGCTTTATTGTTGCTTTCTATTTTATTACCATAGTTATAATTACCATCATATCTCCCTTTTATAACTATTCACTTCACAAATCACGACTCGAACCAATAATTCCATTCATACCTTCGTTGGGACATAACGACCCGGGGATACACTATACCTCCGGAAAACGCGTGGTTTGACTCCTTTGACCATTCTTTAGTTAAGGTTGACTTTCTACCGTGATCATCATGGCGCCGCTGCTGGGGAAGGTTGAAGTGAATTTTGATTTTCGCTTTTAAAATCGTGTTTTGAAAAACCTTCATTGTAAATATTTTCTTTTATAAACGTAAAAAAAAATCACAAAAACGAAACACTTTTCCTAAAGTGTTTACAAAATACCAAAAAATAATAAACATCCTCGGTCTTCAGTTGAAGGAGGGCGGTTGGAAACAGAGATCGTGAAATTAGTCGTTATCGGATTACTTTAATTNTCATGGCGCCGCTGCTGGGGAGGGTTGAAGTGAATTTTGGTTTTCGTTTTGCGATTCGTGTTTTGTAAATATTTTCAAAAATATAAAAAACCAAAAATATTTTTTTTCCAAATTTGTTTTTCTTTCTTCATTTGCGTTTCATTTGTTTTCACATTTTCATTTTTACTTTTTCCTTTCGTTTACAAAAACCCAAATATATTTTCGTTTTCAAAATTGGTTTTAAAATTTGTTCTTTTGTTTTCCTTTCTTTTATAAAAATTCAAAAATATTCGTCTTTATCCTCTTATCCGTTTAATTCTATCTTTTCCCTCTCATACCGCTTAATTCTTATCTTCTTATCCCTCATATTTGTTTAATTCTCCACCATGTTCGATTCTTAACCATCTCATCCCCATGATCTTCGGACCATGGAGGATTTCTATCGTCCAACATTGATCGGTAGAGGAGGACCGATCGCTCCAACAAACGATTTTGTTTTAAAAGATCATATGATTGAATGTATTCAACAAATTTGCCAATTTCACGGTTTTGAAGATGAAGATGCTAATTATCATTTGGACAAATTTCTATCGAACACTCAATTCTTCAAACAAAACAGAGTTTCTCTAGACAACATCCGTTTGAATCTCTTTCCCTTCTCGTTAACCCATGAAGCCGAATCTTGGTTTTACACTCTTAAAACCCATTCTATTCATACTTGGGACGAGATGTGCCTCAAGTTTCTTTCAAAATACTATCCATACTCAAAAACGATTCAATTTAGACGAGATATCCTAAATTTCCGGCAATTGCACGGAGAATCAGTATTTGAAGCTTAGGAGAGATTCAAATACCTGTTGCAGAGATGTCCGGATCATAGAATATTGCTCCTTGATCAAATCTTAACCTTCTATCATGGCATAAATATGATCAATCGAGACAAAATCATGTTGGCTTCTGGAGGCAATCTCATGCGGAAAACTCCTCAAGAAGCTTATGATTTGATCGAGAATATGACACAACATCACTATCAGTGGGATACCGGAGTCCTTTGTGACTCTACCACTGCTTTGAGTGATCATCATTCCGATTACATTCCCGCTGAGATTGCACAAATTGAGGTCCTTGGTAATTACAAAAGTTATACAAATCAATGTTGCCAGCAAGGACCAAGTCATCCTAACACTATCCACTTTTCATACTCCGATGAAAGTGATGAGGATGAACCTTCAGAAGTTAAGACGTCGATTCTTCCTTTGAGTGGCAATCCCACTCCCTCTTCTGATTCTGCGGTCGAGTCTCTCTCCCCACTTCCTACTCCCCTTGGGGATAGTGACCTTCATTTGGAGGAGACCGACACCCTTCTTTCTCATTTTGATGATTCTTTACCCAAATATGAGAGCTTTACCTTCGATACCGATGAGGAGAGTAGTGGCAGTCCCACTTCTCATCACGATCTTTCTATCCCGGCTTATGAAGCCTTTTGCTTTGATATCGATCATACGGAAGAGACGAGTCGTGGTAGTACCACTTCTCATGCTTATATCTCTCTTCCCGAGTATGATTCGTTTCATTTTGAGGAGTTCTCCGGTGAACTCTCTCATGTCATAGCTCCTCCGGAGTATGATTATTTTCATTTTGATCTTGAGAAAGATTTTAGTCTGGGGGGAGACGTACTTATTGATGATAACACCCCGCTTCTCCCTCCCAAGGTTTTTGAAAATAAACAAATGCGCTTTAATGATGAAATTCAAAATAAAGTAATTGGAAAACTTGATTTTGAAAATGAAGAACTGATCTTAATTGTTATTAAAATATTTCTTCCATTCTTCACATTTGATGTGACTTCTCCTCTCCTTCACTCCACGGGGAGTGAGGATACCGTCTTTGACCCCGGCATCTTCGTTTATCATGTCGGGTGTCCGTTCCATTTGCTCCCCCAAGATTAAGTAAATTCAGGGCGAGTCTAAGCTATACGACTCGATAATAAACAAGCGCTTCGTGGGAGGCACCCCATGCTTATCTTTCTATCTTCTTTCTATTTTCTAATAAGTGTGTTATGATAAATGTGACGTGAGGAGGTGCGCCTCTTCCATATCTCGTGTTTCGTTGTTGTTTGTGTATGTCCAGGATTTGCCCGAAGTTTGAAGATTCTCGTGCTCGTGGTTTTGTCTTCTCTCCACTCGAGTCTCATCCTTCGTTGCTCATCCATTATATATCCTAATCTTATCGACTAACGTTATCTTTGGCATAATTAATAAACAGCCCTAGATTTTTGTTAGGATTACTCTTACCTTTGAAACATTGAGGACAATGTTTACCTTTAGTCTGGTGAATCTTCGATTTGACTTTTGCCTTGCACTTTCATTTAGCCGTTTACTCTCGCAACCCCGTTTTTCCTAAAAAATTGAAAAAATGAAAAAAAATTGAAAATTTTTGAAAAATATTGATGAAAATGTTGTGAAAAAGTACAAAAAAATGTGAAAAAGTTAAAAAATCCTGCAAAAATATAATAAGTGTTTTGACACCGTGTTTGACTTTCCTACTAGGTAAGAGTAAGAATAAAAATTTTGACTTGATCCGGGCGTGTTGAGCCCTAGCTTGTCTCCCTTAACCAATATAATCTTTAAAAACGATTATTGGCTAAGCATTCGCGGATCTCATTATTTGAGATTTTAAATTTGCGGAGAACGAGAAATGATAGAGTTTATTTAGAAGTTAGATGCTAAGCGTGGAGTAGTTGGTTCTCTTTAGAGCTCATCGAAGGTACTTATGGCTTTTTGTTCCCACCAAATTGTTTCACCCCATATTTGAGCTAAATAATTAAAGATATTAGGTTTTGCCGATATATAGTTCTTGGTCTTTTTAAAAGAATCCTTGCTTTGAAAATTGGGTACACATCAAGGTCCCGTAATAAAAAAAGTATCGTATAATAACAAGTGTTAGTAGTGATATAAGACTTCGGATTGAGATCGGACCTTGGATCTTACTTCTAAAGGCGGTAGGTCTTGGACTTAAACCGTGAAGGTCCGGAGTCCCAAAGTTGCTATAAGCGTCAAAGTTATGCGTGCGTGAAAAAAAAATGAAAAAAAAGAGAAAAGAAAGAAAAAGAAAGAAAAGTCAATATTAAGTGATGCGAATAAGAGCTTAATTGTTAAGACTAAAGTTGTCACGGCGCGTGAGGTGCATTTATACGATCCTAGATCGGGCGCATGAGGTGCACGTGAAAGTACTCCTCAACTAAAGTCTATGTGTTTTTGTGTTATCATTGTGTTGTGAGTTGGTTGTCATCTATTTAGGTTAATGCAGATTTAGCGGTAGCCTCGTAAATCTTGGGAATCGAATTCCCGCTGATTCCAGTACTATTCTCTGTGGGGTTTCAAAAGCCTGGTCACTTAAACCAACTGGTTTGGGATGTGCCGAGAAGAAAGCCGCCAAATGGAAAAGGCCCTTTCGGACCTTAAATTTCGAGGTAGCCGTGGAGTTAGTGTTGGCTTAGGTAGGTGGCAACCCTAATAATAATAATAATAATAAGTATAATAAAAACCTTGATGTGGACCTCATTTTCATTGCAGCGACTCTTGAGAAAAGAACACTAACTACTTAGCGTCTTAATCTAGTATCTTTATCGGACTAATCACACAAGTAACTTCTATGGGTAGTGTTGGCATCTAACTTGTAATTAAACAATGATTTCGTTTTTACGCTTAGTTTGGGGGCTTGTGAAAAATCAGGGACGATGAATTTTATCCAATCGGTCACTTTTCTATGAATTGTGTTCTTACTCTATGACCCTTAATCGTTATTGCAAAATAATGGAAGTCAACATACCGTCACATGAAAAAAAAATTGAAAAATACAAAAATAGTAGTATAGAATTAGTATAAGGAATAAAATGGAAAATCGGGGCGTTTTCGGGAATAAATGATTTCGTAATCTCTTTTGAACGTTTTGCTACTTTCCAAAGTTATTAAAAAGGGATATGGAATTATTTATCTCAAAAGCGTGAAGTGATTACATTGCGTGAGGACACGGCAATACCTTAGTCTAGGGGATTTTGGTATGTGTTAAATTACACATACCTTTTACCTAATAAAACAGACCTAAACGACCAAAAACCGACCTAAAATGTCAAATATATGTATGTTTTTGAAAACAGAGATCGTGAAATTAGTCGTTATCGGATTACTTTAATTCTACAACCGACAATTTTGTTGCGCGTAGTTTTAGAAGAAACGATTTGGGTGATGAATCGATCACAAAAATAACAAAACAAAAGAAAATTACAAAAATATTGTGATTTTATAGTTTCTTTTATATAAAAATCCAAAAATATTTTCTTTTTCGATTTTGATTTTCACTTTTGTTTCTCTTTTATCTTACTTCATTTTTACGTCATTAAACCCAAAAATATTTTCTTTTCCAAATTTGTTTTTCTTTTAAAATTTGGTTTTATTTCTTCATTTATTTTCACATTTTCATTTTACTTTTTCCTTTCGTTTACAAAAACCCAAAAATATTTTCGTTTTCAAAATTTGTTTTAAACTTTATTCATTTGTTTTCCTTTCTTTTACAAAAACCCAAAAATAATCTTCGTTATCATCTTATGTGTTTAATTCTTATCTTCTTATCCTCTTGATCGATAATTCTTATCTTCTTTACCCTCTCGACATTTAATTCTTTACCATGTTCGATTTTCCACCGTCTCATCCCCATGATCCTCGGACCATGGAGGATTTCTATCGTCCTACGTTAGTCGGTAGAGGAGGACCGATTATTCCGTCATCAGTTCCGGGAACCGATTTCACTTTGAAAAATTATATGGTTCGACTGATCCGGCAAAATTGCCAATTTCACGGATTTCGAGATGAGGATGCTAACGAACACTTGAACAAGTACTTATCCGTCACTCAATCCATTAAACAAAATGGAGTTTCTCTTGATAGCATACGTTTGAATCTCTTCCCATTCTCTTTATCCCACGATGCTGAAAATTGGTTTTACTCTCTTAAAACACACTCAATTCATTCATGGGAAGAGATGTTTGTCAAGTTTCTCTCAAAATACTTTCCACGATCTAAAATGGTGCAGCTTCGGAGAGACATTCTCAATTTCCGACAATTTCCTATGGAATCAGTATTCGAAGCTTGGGAGAGGTTCAAATCGTTGTTAAGGAAATGTCCAGACCATAAAATTTTGCTTCTTGATCAAATCTTAACCTTTTATAATGGCATAACTCCGAATGATCGAGACAGAATTATGTTGGCAGCCGGCGGAAATTTCATGCGGAAGACTCCTCAAGAAGCTTACGACTTAATTGAAAACATGACCCTTCATCATTATCAGTGGGACGCTGACGTTCATTATGACTCTACTACTGAGATGATTGATCATTATTCCGAGAAAGTTTTCGTATTGAATCCACAAATTGAGGTCCTTGGCAAGCAAGTCAATTATATCAGTCACAATTATCTATCTCAGCCAGGACCAGTTTTTCCTTTCACAAGTAAATATTCTTACTCCGACGACAGTGAGAGTGATGATGACGAGCCGTCAGAAGAAGTTAACCCTAAGATCGATTCACTTGTTAAGGAATCGGATACCTTGTCAATGGGGGACAAGGAAGTCGAGATCAATCCTCTTGAGAAAATTGATGACCTTTTTCCAATCCCAAGGGTATCTGAGACACCTTTCGATTCAAAAGTATTTAAAACAAATATCACCAATCCTTTGTTCAATCTCGATTCAGAATTTAATTTTCAATCAGATAATCCAATCTTTGATTTTCAGAATAAGGATAGTGATGAATTCGACATGGAACCAGAGCTTACAAGTTTACATCATAAGAGTAATTCCCTTATCGAGGAGTTCGCCGATGAACTTTCTCACTTTGATTCCATCCCACCGTGGGATGATGGCGATACTTCTGATCTTGAATCCGATCTTCCGTCTATTGATTCTTCTTCTTGTCTTGAGGAGTTCGCCGGTGAACTCGCTCCCATCATATCTCCTCCGGAGTACGATTCTTTCTATTTTGATCTTAAGAAAGATTTTAGTCTGGGGGGGGACATACTTATTGACGACATAATCCCGCCCCTCCCTCCCGAGATTTTTGATAATAAACAAATGAGCTTTAATGATGAAATCAAAATCAAAGAATTTGAAAAATGTGTTTTTGAAAACGGTGAATTAATCTTAATTGTTATCAAAAATTTTCTCCCGTTCATCACATTCGATGTGAATTTCCTATCCTTCACTTCGCCGGGAGTGAGGATACCGTCTTTGACCCCAGAATCTCCGTTCATCTTGCCGGGTGTCCGTTCCATTTGCTCCCCCAAGGACAAGTAAATTCGGGGCGAGTCTAAGCTATACGACTCGATAATAAACAAGCGCTTCGTGGGAGGCACCCCATGCTTATCCTTTCCATCTTCTTTTCTATTTTTTAATAAGTGTGTTGTGATAATAAAGTGTGAGGAGGCTCGCCTCTTTCATATCTCGTGTTTTGTGGTTGTTGTGATTTATGTCCAGGATTTGCCCGAATAATGAAGACTCTCATGCTCGTTGTTTCATCTCTTCTCCACTCGAGTTTCATTCATCGTTGCTTTTATGGGAAATCCAAAATATTCTAATCTTATCGACTAACGTTATCTTTTGCATAATTAATAAACGGCCCTAGATTTTTGTTAGGATTACCCTTACCTTTGAAACATTGAGGACAATGTTTATCTTTAGTCTGGGGGGGTGAATCTTCGATTTGATTTGACCTTGCACTTTCACCTTTGTCATTTACTCTTGCAACTATTATTTGGTTATATTAAAGCTTTTTAAGAAATAAACTTTATAATTTGACAAGTTTATAAGATCGGATGATACTATTCTCGTCGCGTTAGATCGGGTTCTACTTTCTCATTTTTTATTTTTTTTTTTGCTTTTAGATAATTAGTTTATTGATATGATAATATTTGTTGGATACTTTGTTAGTTTAGTTGATATGTTTAGTGATTAGATTAGTTTGTACGCCTAATAAGTAGTAGATTGACATTATGTTTGCCTATTTGATAACTGACATGTGTAGCGAGTAGTTTATTAGTGTTTGCTAAGTGACATAAATTTGTGATTTAAGTGTGGATTAAAAAGGGGATTGTGATTAATAATTGGACAAATTATTTAGATTTGTAGTTTTATTATTTGAAGGGCAAAAGCCAGAAAATAATCAAATTACACATTTAGTAATTATTTTCTTTTTAAAGGATTGTTTGCAAAATAAACCAACGTTGTGAGGAAATAATCTTGTTTAAGGAAAATAATTAGTCATCAAAACCTTAGTCCACACTTAATGAGCTTATTACGTCACTTGGCAAACATATTTTCATATATATCTTTTATATCATTTTTAGAATAATATAGTTCCATTAATTGCTTAGTATATTTGTTGGTTTACAATTAGTTTTAGAATAGTTACTTGCGACTAGTTTTTAGATTAGAATGCGTTTAGGTTATTTGTGCTTTACGTGCTAGCTTTATATGCTTTATTGTTGCTTTCTATTTTATAATTACCATCATATCTCCCTTTTATAACTATTCACTTCACAAATCACGACTCAAACCAATAATTCCATTCATACCTTCGTTGGGACATAACGACCCGGGGATACACTATACCTCCGGAAAACGTGTGGTTTGACTCCTTTGACCATTCTTTAGTTAAGGGTGACTTTCTACCGCAATCATCAGGAGAAATGTCATTTCATGGTTAAAGAGGGTATAGTCCTCGGCCATAAGATTTCCAAAGCCGGGATTGAGGTTGATAGAGCTAAAGTCGATGTGATCGCAAAACTACCTCATCCCACGACCGTTAAGGGAATCCGAAGTTCCCTCGGTCATGTCGGCTTCTATAGACGATTTATACAAGACTTTTCTAAGATAGCCCGACCTCTGACCCATCTTCTTGAAAAAGATGCCCCGTTCTTCTTCTCAAACGAGTGCATTGAAGCCTTTAATATCCTTAAGAAGAAGTTAACGGAGGCTCCGGTTTTAGTTGCCCCCGATTGGGACTCGCCTTTTGAGCTTATGTGCGATACTAGCGATTATGCTATCGGGGCGGTCTTGGGGCAACGAAAGACCAAATATTTTCAGCCGATACACTATGCAAGTAAGACAATGAGCAATGATCAATATCATTACACGACTACCGAAAAACAAATGTTAGCCGTCATTTATGCCTTTGAAAAGTTTCGACCTTACCTTGTTTTGTAAAAATGCATAGTGTATACGGATCATTCGGCCTTAAAATTCCTAATGGCAAAGCAAGACGCTAAGCCAAGATTGATGCGGTGGGTTCTCCTTCTTCAAGAATTCAAAGTCGAAATTCGTGACAAGAAAGGAGCGGAGAACCTAGCCGCCGACCATCTTTCTAGACTTGAAAATCCCCACAAAAAAGATCTCGAGAAAAAGGAAATCACCAAGACATTTCCTCTCGAGACACTTGGGAGTTTGTCACATGACCAAAGTACCCCATGGTTCGCCGATTTTGCGAATTACCATGCGAGGAATTTCATTAGAAAAAGGATGTCGTCCCAACAAAGTAAAAAATTCTTTAAGGACGTTAAGATGATACTTTTGATGCTATTCATGATCTAATCATATCCCTGGAAAATCAGTTAAGACTCAAGGTTAGAGGTATTAGATGTGATAATGGGGCTGAATTCAGGAACAAGCTTATGGATGATTTTTGTGCCAACAAAGGAATCAAGAGGGAGTTTAGCATTGCTAGAACTCCTCAGCAGAATGGAGTTGCAGAAAGGAAGAACAAAACCTTGATAGAAGCAG
>LBNU01012154.1:81769-93789 GCA_014162995.1 Artemisia annua
AAAAAATGCATAGTGTATACGGATCATTCGGCCTTAAAATTCCTAATGGCAAAGCAAGACGCTAAGCCAAGATTGATGCGGTGGGTTCTCCTTCTTCAAGAATTCAAAGTCGAAATTCGTGACAAGAAAGGAGCGGAGAACCTAGCCGCCGACCATCTTTCTAGACTTGAAAATCCCCACAAAAAAGATCTCGAGAAAAAGGAAATCACCAAGACATTTCCTCTCGAGACACTTGGGAGTTTGTCACATGACGAAAGTACCCCATGGTTCGCCGATTTTGCGAATTACCATGCGGGGAATTTCATTAGAAAAAGGATGTCGTTCCAAAAAAGTAATAAATTCTTTAAGGACGTTAAGCATTATTATTGGGACGACCCCTATTTGTTTAGAGTTTGTGCCGACCAAGTATAAGGCGGTGTGTTCATGGCAAGGAAGCCGATGACATACTTATGGCATGCCACAATGGACCCACGGGGGGACACCATGGTGCCAATTATACCGCCAAGAAAGTGTTTGACTCCGGCTTCTTTTGGCCGACAATATACCGGGATGCACAAGACTTAGTGAAGTCTTGTGATTCTTGCCAGCGTCAAGGCAAAATTTCACAACGAGATGAGATGCCTCAAAATTCTATTCAAGTATGTGAAATCTTTGACGTCTGGGGTATTGACTTCATGGGACCATTCTCGTCTTCGAGAGGGAATAAGTATATACTCGTGGCGGTCGATTATTTGTCAAAATGGGTGGAAGCGAAGGCGCTCCTTACCAACGACGCCGAGTTGTAGTTAAGTTTTTGAAAAGTTTGTTTGCCCGATTCGGGACACCTTGTGCTATTATTAGTGATCGCAGTACTCATTTTTGTAATGATCAATTTGCCAAAGTTATGCTTAAGTATGGAGTTACCAATCGTCTTAGTACCGCGTATCATCCGCAAACGAGCGGTCAAGTTGAGGTGTCCTGTAACACCCCCAACTCGGATACGGCAGCTGACATGCTGGGGGTATTACGCAAATAGAAACCAGGCACATTTATAGCTAACGACCACAACACGGGACGTTTATAAATGTTGCAAAACATATCATTCAAATTACAAACCATTTAGAGTACAAGGACTCTTAAGTCAAAGTAGCAGCGGAAAAAGTAAATAGAGTTTGCAGCGGAAAATAAACAAAGTTTAGCAGCGGAAGTAACAAAAGACACAAAAGGTTTTACGAATGACATGCAAATAAAGATAGAAAGATAGTAAAGCTGCCTTGACAGAAATGCCTCTTCAGCCTTAGCCACTCCACCATTCCCCAAGTATCAAGCTTCAAAGCTAATTATTAATATCATTAGTACCTGAAACACATGCTTAAAAAGTCAACACAAAGGTTGAGTGTAATCCATAGGTTTAAATAATAAGGTTGAGCACAATGTTTTAATCATAAGATATGAGCAACATATGCAAATATCGGGTAATCAAGGTAACAACCAATGTATAGAGGCATACCTGTGCATATAACATTGTTGATGATGCTAAGCTCATGACACGCAAAACGTTAACCAACAATCATAGTATCAATATAACCGCGGAATTTCATAATATAATAGTCCCCCCAAGGCCGAGTACTTGCCAATTACCCGGCAAAATCGAATATAGTACACCACAATTTGCCTATCCAGCAAAAGGAGTGGGAGGGTCAATTCCTATAGGCCTATATCCCTATATTCGCGCTCACTCGCAAGTGATTAATGGTTCATGATCTGAGGGTCTAGCATTGGCAAGGCAAAGCTACTTAGCACATCGTCTGGAAAACATACCAATCAGGAATGCATACCAAAAATACTTGTGCTCAGAAAACATTTAAAGCATGTATCTCACCCCATGGGTTTATAAACATTTAAAAGATAAAAAGCGGGGCTATGAATGACACCTTAACAATAGCAGGAAACGAGATATATCAACCAATTAAATAATGCGTCACAGCAAATAATCTTCATCACAACCTAAGCAATATAAATATCATAACTCAGCAATGGTACTCGAATATTCCAATAGACAATGCTTGAATAAAGTTTTATAAAAGACAATGGCATTTGAAAGAAAATAGTTTTCAAAAAGAAAAAGAAGTCTCGTGTGGGTGACGAGAAAGATAAAAAGAATATGTCGGCGAAATGCCCGAGTACGCAAGAAAAGACGAAAGAATATCTCGAAGAAAAGAAGTCGAATTGAAATGGATACAAATGCGAAAGAACAATCAATACTATAATACTAGTTTCGGCTCTTTACCCATTTTCCCAAAATAACGTTGAATTAAAAAGGGTTATGAAATAAATATTAGTTAGTAAAATAGTTTGAAGATTATAAAGAATTTTACAAAATTTCGGCATGACCTGCCCGTTTATAGAACATTTCCCGAGTCAACGACTCTTTTATTTTTAAACAACGCTAATATTTTATAAAATATAAATAATAATATGATTGGATATATCATTTACGTAGTCCATTAGTTGTTTAGGTTTATCGACCATTTTGTATTGTTCGGGTTCCAGGTACGTTAAGATCTTAAAGGGCCTAACGTACCCTACCGTCTCGTGTACTAAAGGGTCCATAAGTCCAAATAACCATAGCCGCAAATCCAATACGTCCAATTCAAGCTCACAATACAACATCATAATATAACAATACGGAAAACCAAGTCCAATGTCCAAATCCCTTCACTAAAACAAATGCATTTTAGGTTTCATATTTATTAGTTCCGTTTATATAAACCTTAGCCGAAACAAGTACCAAATTATATAACAACAACAAATATCCCATAAAATCACAAAAAGTCACCAAGTCACACCGGGTCAACCCGGCGTTGACTGGTCAACTGCTGGTCAAAGGGGCCCACACGAGTCAACATATACCAACATCATTAATAAATTACATTAAATAATCCAACACTAATTAAATAACTAAAATTAAATAAACATAACATATATATATATAAGTATATATTTCGACTTATATAAAATAAATAAATAAATCATAAATAATTTTTATAAATAATATTTCGAAATAAATAAATAAAAATATGTTTTTATTTTTAAATAATTTCGGAATAATAATAAAAAAATAAAATAATTTTTATAAAATTATTTTCGGTAATAAATAAAAATATATAAAAATTTATAAAATTTTCGGATTTAAATAAAATAATTTCGGATTTATTATTTTTAATAAATAAAAATACGAAAATAATATTTTTAAATTTTTTTAGGGTTTTTAAATAAATAAATAAATAAATACGAAAATAAATAAATAAATAAATAAATAAAAATAACAAAAATAACAAAGGTGCGTTTGGGGGGGTTACCGAGCAAGAAAAAGACAAGAAAAATAGGGGAAAGTGGTGGTGGCTTGCGGTGGTGGCGGTGGTGGAGGGATGGAGCGGCGGTGGTGGTGGGTTAGGGGTGTTCGGGATGGTTTTGATTAAATCGGCTTGTACAACCGGAACGGGGACGTCCCGATCTACAAAATATCAAAAGTTGGATTTTTGGGGTTGGCCGGAATATTTTCCGATGGCCAGAATTTGGTGGCCGGCAGTGGGTTTGGCCGGACCAAAAAAAAAGAAAAAAGAGAGAAGAGAGAGAGAGATTAGAGAGAGAAATATGTGTGTGTGTTTTTAGAGAGAGAGAGTGAGTGGGTGAAATGAGGTTATTAGTGGGTTTTTATAGTAAAAAGTATAGGGTAGGTTGTGAATAAATTAAAGTGTAGGGTGGGTTTTGTAAATAAACTCAAGGGACTAACTTTGCCAACGAGCTAAACTTCTCGTAAAAACGGTTCGGGGCTCAAACGACATAGCAAACGGACTCGAAAACTCACGAAACTTGCGCCATTGTTCACAAAATAATTTTCCCAATAAAATCAAGCATAAACTTCAGAATTTTTCTCAAACTCAAAATAAATCAAATAAGTTGGCAAATGCAATACAATTCGAGTTTTCTAGGTTGTGCTGAGTCAATCAAGGAATAAATTCTCGTTTCCAATATATCTCACGCTTCTCAAGCCCAATTTAACATGCATTAAAAATTTAAAAGTATCTCAGGTACGAAAATAGAAGTTTGGCTAGAAATGGGTTTTAGGAAAAGTACCAGGTGTTACATGTCCAATCGTGGACTTAAGAGGATTTTAGAACAGACCGTACGTGAAAATCGTGCCTCATGGGCCGGTAAGTTAGATGATGCCTTATGGGCCTTCCGTACCGCTTACAAAACCCCCATCGGGTGCACTCCATATACGTTGGTTTACGGAAAGGCTTGTCACTTGCCAATTGAATTAGAACATAAGGCCTATTGGGCCTTAAAGCATGCCAATTTTGACCTTAAGACCACGGGTGATCACCGTAAAGTGCAATTAAATGAATTGGCCGAGTTACGTGATCAATCCTACGAGAATTCTTTAATCTACAAAGAGAAAACAAAGAGGATTCATGATGCTAAGATTAAGAACCGCGAATTCAATGTTGGAGACCAAGTCCTTCTTTTTAACTCTAGATTGAAGATTTTCTCGGGCAAGCTTAAATCCTGTTGGTCTGGACCGTTCACCATTGCCCAAGTATTCCCTTATGGTACCTTTGAGTTGTCTCAATCAGATGGTCCGAATTTTAAGGTGAACGGTCATCGACTTAAGCATTACTTCGGAGGGGACAAACCACCCAATGGTGCCCTTAACCTCTAAACTTTCCCCAAGGACGACTAAATTCGGGGATCGAGTCAAGCTATGTGACTCGGTAATCAAAAATAAAGCGCTTTGTGGGAGGCACCCCATGCTTATCCATCTATCTTTTTCTTTTTATTTTCTAATAAAGTAACGTGAGGGGGGCGACCTCTTCCATTGTTGTGTTTTCGTGGTTGTTTGTGATTGTCCAGGATTGTCCCGAATTATGATTACTCTCCTGCTCGTGTTTTGTCTTTTCTCCACTCGAGTATCATTCTTCGCTGCTTATGGAGATCCCTTATATATATCTATACTACAGTATATAATAACTGATTATTATGACTATACACCTACTATATACTACTATAACTATAATACGTATATATATATAATATACTATATTAACTATAATATATCATATAATATGATATAATAACTATTAACTAAATATATATATATATATATTAGTATTATGATATATACTATACGATATATACTCCAACAACTTATCGATACGTCTTACTCTCTTTTGGCATACTTAATAAACGGCCTTAGATTTTTGTTAGAATTACCCTTACCTTTGAAACATTGAGGACAATGTTTACCTTTAGTCTGAGGGTGAATCTTTGATTCGATTTGACCTTGCACTTTCATTTTAGTCGTTTACTCTCGCAACCCCGTTTTTCCTCAAAAATTGAAAAAATTGAAAAAAAATTTGAAAAATTTCATGAAAAAAAATGATGAAAATGATGTGAAAAAGTACAAAAAATGTGAAAAGGTTGAAAAAGATGTGCAAAAATATAATAAGTGTTTTGACACCGCGTTGACTTTCCAGCTGGCAAGAGTAGGAATAAAATTTTGACTTGATCCGGGCGTGTTGAGCCCTAGCTTGTTCCCTTAACCAATGATGATCACAAAAGCTTTTGCTAGTCTTGTACATAAGGAGCTACTCTTTTGTCGGCTCCCGTACTTGACTTTTAACATGCATGGCTTGAAGAGCTTTCGCTAGTCTCTTACACTAGGAGCTATGAAACGCGAATTCTTTCTAAGAGTTTGCAAGTTCCCGTATTTGACTTTATATATGCGTGGCTTGATTATCGGCTAAGCATCCGCGGATTTCATTATTTGAGATTTTCAAAATGCAGAGAACAAGAAATGATAGTCTATTTAGAATTTAGATGCTAAGCGTGGAGTAGTTGGTTCTCTTTATAGCTCATCGAAGGTACTTGTGGCTTTTTGCTCCCACAAGATTGTTTCACCCCATATTATGTGCTAAAATAATTAAAGATGTTACGTTTTGACGAAAATTAGTTTTTTTATCTTCTTAAGAGAATCTTTGCTTTAAAAATCGGGTACACGTCAAGGATACGTCTTAAATG
The DNA here is from genome assembly GCA_014162995.1 of Artemisia annua. Lineage (NCBI taxonomy): Eukaryota > Viridiplantae > Streptophyta > Magnoliopsida > Asterales > Asteraceae > Artemisia > Artemisia annua. The sequence continues at coordinate 87,833 of LBNU01012154.1, forward strand.
TAATAAGTTGCAGATTTGAAATCCCGCTTTTGGATTTCTAGTTATGTATGTGGTTTTGGAACTACCCGTTAAGTTCCATGATTATGTTATATTATGGGAAAAAAAGTATTAAAAGTTATGATTAAATGTATGGATTGATTAGTGCTTATGTAGATAGACAAGTTGATGGCACGTGATGTGCATGTGGATGATCCTAGATTAGACACATGAGGTGCACGTGAGTTTCTACACAACTTATGTCTATGATTATGTATGAGTTCATTCATTGATGTATATGTATATGAGTTCGATTGTATCCTAAATCCTTGATGTGGACCTCATTTTAAGGCAACGATTCTTAAGGGAAGATGGAAAACTACTTAGCGTTTTAACTTAGTATCATTATCAGAATAAAAGTATCGAAACGAGAAAATATGATGAAATTCATTTCTCACAAGAATAAAATAAGTAGATACAAAAATAAGATATGGAAGCGAGAGGTTATTACACAAGTAACTTCCATGAGTAGCGTTAGCATCTAACTTGTAAGTAGGCTGTGATCTCGTTTTTAAGCTTAGTTTGGGGGCTTGTGAAAAATCAAGGATGACGAACTTTATCCGTATTGTCACTTCTCCATGAGACGTGTTTCTACTTTTTGACCCTAAACGTTATTGCAAAATAATGAAAGTCAACATACCGTCACAAGAATAAAGTAAGTGAGAAAAATATAAAAATACAAAAATAAGTAGTGTAAAGTTAGTACGTGTAATAAAATGGATAAACGGGGCGTTTTAGGGAATAAATGATTTTGAAATTTCTTTTGAACGTTCTTGCTACTTTTCAAAGTTAGTAAAAAGAGTTTCTAAATTATTTATCTCAAGAGCGTGACGTGATTACATTGCGTGAGGACATGGCAATACCTTAGTCTGGGGGATTTTGGTATATGTATTTTCACATACCTTTTATTGACCAAAACCCGACCAAATAGACCAAAAACTAACCCATAATTGCCATATATTCGTGTTTTTGTGTTTTTAAATGTGCAGGTATTGATTTATAAGAAAAGGACGAAAAATCACGAGAAAATGACAAAACGAGCACGGGAATTGGAAAAATGTCAAAAGCCGGAGCCGGGATAGCTAGTGGTCAAAGTCAAAGCTAATATGGTCATAAGGAGTCCTCATAGTTGCAGAAATGACTAGTTTGGTCCTTGGTTAAAAAATTGGAGAAAGTTCATGTTTGGTGTTGGGGTATAAATGTTGAAGTACTGCTGGACATCAAAGTACTGCTTAAGTATATAAGTCAAAGTACTGCTCATGATCAAAGTGCTGCTCGTTGAATAAAGTCAAAGTTCTGCAAAGGACTAAAAGACTGACGACATGCAAAGATTAGATTAGGAATATTATGTAAATTCTAGAATATTCTAAAGTTAGAGTTAGATTACTTGTCGTTCAAGTATTGTAAACCGACAAGGGTTTTCCTTGTGCCTATAAAAGGATCCCTAGGTCAACATTAGAGATATACGATTTTAGAGATAAGCTAAAGTTCGATATTAGAGATATTAGGGTTGTTTGTGAGTCTGTATTCGATAATCAGATTCAAGGTGATAATATAATCGTTGAAGTTTGTTATTCTTCTTAGCTTTGTTAAGTAAATTCCGCATACTTAAACAGAGTAATTCAGTGTTTCATTGTTAGTAGTTTAGGATTTATCCAAGACTGCTAAGCCCTTAACAAGCTATATAAAGTAGTTTGGTCAGAGTATATCGATCCAACAAGTGGTATCATATCTTGTGTGGAAACTCTGATTAAGAAGAAACCCTAAACCAAACCGATTTTCTAAACAAACCCTACAAGATGTTGACACCTGAACCTGCACCTATTCCACCCATCACTACTGTTCGAATTCCTATCATCAAGAAGGGAGAGTATGATTTATGGAGCATGAAGATGAGGCAGTACATTGCTATTACAAACCATGCACTATGGGATGTAATTGTCAATGGTAATCAGGTTATTGAAGAACCTACAGAAGTTCCTGGACAACCTAAACCACCTAAGCCACAACTATCCGCTACTGTTAAGAGAAATCAAGATAAAGCTCTCAACATACTGCTGTCTGCTATTCCTGATGGTCACCTATTGAAGTTCCATGATACTAAAGATGCAAAACAGTTATGGGTTGCTATCAAGACTAGGTTTGGAGGTAATGATGCTTCCAAGAAGATGCATAGAAACTTGTTGAAGCAGCAGTTTGAAACTTTTACTGTTGGAGAAAGAGAAGGTCTTGATGCTGCATATGATAGGTTTCAAAATCTACTCAGTATGCTAGAGTTGTATGGTGCTGAAGTGACTGTTGANATCAAGACTAGGTTTGGAGGTAATGATGCTTCCAAGAAGATGCATAGAAACTTGTTGAAGCAGCAGTTTGAAACTTTTACTGTTGGAGAAAGAGAAGGTCTTGATGCTGCATATGATAGGTTTCAAAATCTACTCAGTATGCTAGAGTTGTATGGTGCTGAAGTGACTGTTGAAGATGCTAACTTAAAGTTCTTAAGAAGTTTGCCATCTGTCTGGCATGTGGTTGCTACTATGATCCTGGCATGTGGTTGCTACTATGATCAGAGGACAACCTAGTTTGGATTCTATGGATTTTGATGAGCTTTACAACAATTTAAAGGTCTATGAGCATGAGATGAATGGTCAATCTAGTTCCAAATCAAACACCATTGCTTTTATGTCTTCTGAAAACAAAAGTAGTACTTCCACTAAAAGTACTGCTTATTCTGTTCAAAGTACTGTTGCTGACCAACAACATGTTTACACAACCATGTCTACTACTACTTCATCACCCTCTAACAACATCAATTGTGATGAGGTTGTGTGCTCATTCTTTGCTCTGCAAGCCACTTTACCTGTTACCTATGAAGAAGATTTGTTGCAGATTGAAGAAGATGATCTTGAAGAGATTAACATTCGATGGCAAGTTGCTATGATTACTGCTAGGATCAAGAAATTCATGAAGAAAACAGGAAGAGGCATTGATTTCAAAGCCAAACAGGGTATAGCATTTGACAAGTCTAAGATTGAATGCTTTAATTGTCAAAAACTGGTCACTTTGCAAGGGAATGTAAGTTTGCTAAATATCAAGCAAACAGGATGATAGAGAAGCCCAAGGTTAAAATGAAGGAGATTCCTGAACCAAAAACAAAAGCATTTGTAGCTCAAGAAAATCTATCAGAGGTTGACTGGAATGCTGAATTTGATGATGAACCAGTCACTCTCTCTATGGTTGCAATGGAGGAACTTGATTGGAGCACAACTTTTGATGAGGAACCAGGATGTCCTGCTTTGGATTCTATTGAAGATCTTGGAGGCTTTGATTGAAGCATGGAAAGTGAAGATGAACCTACTCTGCTGGCTTTGGTTGTTACTTCACCTACTTCACCTACTGCTACTGAGTTATGCTCTAAGTGTAATGATGTTTATCAAAAGGTCCTTAATAACTATGTGTCTGAAAGAGATAAACATAATAAAGCTAGGTATGAAGTCCTTGGTTATCAATTGACCTTAGAGTCCTTAGAAGCTAGGTAGCTTGGGCAGAAAAATATCAGCAACAGGACTATCAATTAAAGCTAAGTGAATGGAAGTTAGGATGTAAGGTGTCTGAATTAGAAAAGATGACTAAAGAAAGAGATGATTTGTTAGCAAAACTTGCTAGTTGGAACAAAGCTGGTCTTTCACATGTTAGTTTCTGTGAAAAGCAAAGAAGAGCAAATGATACAACTGGTCTAGGTTATGGTATTGAATATAGTAGCTCAGATGAGACCACACCTAGTGCTAAGGAAAAGGTAATTCAGAAGAACTCTCAACTAGTGAATTTGAAACTTGTTCAGAAGAGAACACATCTAGTGATGAGGAACCCATAAGCCCAACACCTCCTGAATTTAAGAAAGATGAGGGGTATCATGNAAAAGCAAAGAAGAGCAAATGATACAACTGGTCTAGGTTATGGTATTGAATATAGTAGCTCAGATGAGACCACACCTAGTGCTAAGGAAAAGGTAATTCAGAAGAACTCTCAACTAGTGAATTTGAAACTTGTTCAGAAGAGAACACATCTAGTGATGAGGAACCCATAAGCCCAACACCTCCTGAATTTAAGAAAGATGAGGGGTATCATGCTATTCCTCCTACCACTAGCAGTTTTCAACCACCTAGGAAGGATGTGTCTTGTTTTGGAGTAGACAATCTAGAGTTTAGGAATAAGCTTAAGGGTCAATCTAATTCTAGTTCACCTAAGGAACAAGTTGAGATTCTTAAGAATAATGGGAATACTAGGGATACAGGGAATAAATTCAATGATAAGAGTTTTTCTAAACCTTTTTCAAAACCAGCAGTATTTTCACACTTTACTCAAAGAACTGCTAGTCACTCAGCAGTTCCTTCACAGAATACTTTTCAACATACTGCTAACTTCAGAAACTCTTTTCATAATTCACCTAGAAGTCATACTGGTCTTGGCTATAAACCTCAAAGAACAGGATTTGGGTCAATGAATCAAAAATTATGCTTTGTGATGTGTGTTATTTTACACATACTTTTGACCTTAGTTTAAGTGTGTTTAAGACCAAAAACTAACGTGAAACGCCAAAGATATCTTGTTTTTGTGTTTGTGATCGTGCAGGGACGGATATTGCATAAATAGCACAAAAGTCAACCAAAAAGCCTAAAACGAGCACGAGATGTGGAAAAGTGTCTAAAAGCCGAGTCAAAGATGAAATTTACTCAAGGAAAGCCCGTGACGACAAAGTTATTTCCTAAAGGCTCGAGAAAACGAAAGAGATGCTTAATCGAAAGTCAAAGCTAATTATTACGATAAGCTTCATGAATTCGAGCAAGTTATCACTTTTACATCTTTGAAGACTTTTAGAATACACGTCAACACAAGCCTCGAAGTTACAAGAGTTTACATTTAATGTTTAAGACGTTTAGTAGTTTGTAACAAAGTTTTAGTGTTCTTTTCATGAATTGTAAAGGTTCAAGGGCTTAAGTTGCAACATTGTCAAAACTTTAGAAGCTCTTGGCCTATAAATAGAAGCTTAAGCCTCATTGTGAAGGTTGGTTAGAATTAGACTAGGATTAGGAGTAGGTGTAGCTTAGCTTATTTTCATGTCTTAAGGTAACTTTTATTAATGCGAAATTTAATTTTCATGTCTTGATTTACTTATTGTCTTTACTCTTTATTGCTTTAATCTTTACAAGTTCTTTCTTAATCTTTACAAGTTTTTATAAATTTTATTTACCACCTTTGCATGGTTTAGTTTTTGAGTCGCATAAAAAAGCTTATGGGTTAAGGCTTTTAAAAGAAGCCGTGGCTTGTTTGCTTATTTTTGAGCTTATTTTAGTGTCTTTACATTTTATTTACCAAGTTTTTATAAGTCTTATTTATTTATTTTTATAAAAATTTTATGTCACGTTAAAAGTTTTTAAGGTCCAGTTTATTTTTTTAGGGTTTAATAGCGAGTTTAGTTTTTAGGGTTTAATAGCGAGTTTGTGATTTTTGGTTCCTAGCGAGTATGTAGCCTAATATAGATAGCGAGTTTATGGTCAACAAATACTTAGCGAGTTTTAAAAAAAAGTCAACTAAAGTGATAGCGAGTTTGGAAGAAAGTAGTAGCGAGTATGAAATGGCAAAGTAGTAGCGAGTATGACATAGCGAGTTTCATAAATCTAGTAGCGAGTTTTAGGAAAAAAAGTCAACTCAAGGGCTAGCGAGTTTGAATAATACTTAGCGAGTATGAAATGAAATGGAAGAAGCTAGCGAGTATGGTTGGCATAGTAGTGTAGCGAGTTTGATTTTTTATTTAGGTAGCGAGTATTATTTTTATTAGATAGCGAGTTTAGTTTTATTGAGTCAACTTTATTTTTAGTCCAAGTTTATTTTGAGTCGTGTCTTGTTTTCTCTTCTTCTTTTCT
>LBNU01012155.1:32438-42922 GCA_014162995.1 Artemisia annua
CCTTTGTTAATAAACAAGTTCTACTATAAATAAACAAATCCCTTGGGACGATCTCGACTTACCCACCTTTATTACACCGGACGAGTATACTTGCTCGTATGTGCTAAAGAATTAATCGGATAAATCGTGTTTATAAATTTTAAAACTTGCACTAGCAAACACGCACATCAAATATCATGTGTAAAACATTTGATAAAACATTTGAATAAAGTGAACAAAATAAAAGGAATATCATGTGTAATATCACAAGTAATATTACACATGGTTTGTAATAGATCCACAAAAATAAAATAAATAAATAGATAACAAACAGGAATAATATATCAAATGTGAGTTAAATGAATATCTTTGATGGAATCTTTTGCATGATATGCCACATGCAAAGCCTATGCTTAGAATCAGGAAGCTCAACTTCAATTGCCCTTCGCATAGCTCCATCTTGATCAGTTACAATAATATTAGGAGCTTCTTTGAATGCTTGTAGTAACCATATATAAGATTCTGTAGTCTCATTCTTAAGAAGCCCAGAACCAACAGTAACAGATTTCCTATGGTTGTCTATCGCAGTGAAAGGAACAAAAGCCATCTTATATCTGACAAAAATATAAAAAATATCTCAGGTGATATTAAAGGTTAAAAATACAAAAAATAGTTAAATACCTCAAGTGATATAAAAGGTTAGAAAGCATACCTGTTTGTTCTGTATCTGGCATCAAAAGAGACAATATCACCAAACTCCCTATAATTGCACTTTGCAACTTCGTCAGCCCAAAACAAACCACACAACTCCGCATTCTCAACCAGATAATCAAAAGAAAAGTCCGCAATATAATTTTGCCTATTTTCGATACGATTAATAAGCATCTGATCATCACTATCTCCTATAAAACAGTTTATGCCATTGACATAGTTCTTAAACTCAACTTCAGTACCATGAACAAGTGAAGCATCCCCTTTCAAACCAGAATACAAATGATGTGCTTTAACAGCTCCAAGGTTTACATTTGCAGCTTTAACAATAAACATCTGCTCAGCATAAGTTAACTGCTTCTCACTTTTTGACAAATGCCTATACTCAATCCGATCAAGTTCATGATTGTGTATAGAATCAAACTTCGAAAGCACAAACTTAGTCGTACCAGGAAACATATCAAATACAACTCGTGCTTTGCAACCAGTAATTCTAATGTTCGAAGTCCTAATTTTTTTGTTACCTTTCTTAGAATTTAGAGTGTTCAAAAATATTTGCTTCGGACAACCTTCCCTATTGCACACTATGTACTTTTGTTTCACATAACCACCCCTCAATCTTTTCTGATTAGAAAGTCTAACACCAAACCGGCCTCAGAAGCGTATTTCCTATACATACTAACGCAAGCATCAACTTAATCAAATTCAGTCCCCAAAACAGGCAAAACACTAGCAAAAACTTTAGGAACCCAATAAAGCGATCCACCCGGAGTATCAATAAAATAATGATGAGCAAATGAATCAGGAGTTTTCGGACATTTAGAAGCTGGAAGTAAGAAACATAAAAACAGTAACCAACTTACAACAACTAATATACAAATAAAATCATGTTATCACAAGTGATATATCATATTTGATACAAAAGCACATATAAATTTCCAATAAAACAATAAAAAATGATGAAGAAAATGAGATATATCACAAGTAATATTTGTAAAAAGAAAAAATCAAGCAACTGTTGTGAATAACAAAAAAATAAACTTACAACTAGCAACTTGATCACCATTAGAGATAGGAACACCATCAGTAGAAGATGATACAGAATTAACCAATCCATCCGATGAATCAGAAGCATTAACCACAACAGCTGAAACTGATTCTTCAACCACTCCATCGGATCCATCACAAGCATTAACCACATCAGCTGAAACTGATTCTTCAACCACACCATCCGTAATTGAATCATCAATAACATCACCAACATAACCGGTTCATTCAAATCAAATAACGCCATTGATGATAACTTAGAATAATTGAATTGATGATTATAGATGATTAATTTGATTAATGGAAGTTAGATTAGGGTTTACAAAATTTGGGAGAAAATGAGAGTAAGAGAGAGAAAGTTAGTTATAAATGAGATGTGTGTGAATAAATGGGCGATTATTAAAAAAATTGTTTATATAATTGACGAAAATGTCATTCTAAGTCTAAATGTTAGATTAATATCAACCGTTTGATTAAACTTGATGTACGGCTGAGATGGATCTCTTAGTTTGTAGCAAAAAAGTGGTTTGCAAAATAACTTTTCTTTACGCATTTAATATCAAACTCGTTTATAATTAATGTGAAAACAATTTAATGTAAAACAAAACAAGATAGCATAAAATCTAACTTGTGAAAAACATTTCCAATAATAAAAAAAAACAAAAAAAGATAAAAATTCCCTTGAGATGAAGGCAACACGCGAATAAACACCACCGCCCTTTTCTGCTTCTTCTTCAACCTAATTAACAAACAGATCTAATAACACCACCACCTAATTCCATCCAAACACCCCCATAACAGAAATGGATCTCCCACCAGATGAGCTTCAATTCTTATCAGCAACAGATATCTTAAAAGAATCAATCTCAATCCCCAAACAATCCCCAAAAACATTCTACCTCATAACATTAACCTTAATCTTCCCTTTATCATTTGCAATCTTAGCTCATTCACTTTTCACCCACCCTTTAATCACCAAGATTCAAGACCCATATGGGTCCCACACTTCTCAATGGGAAAAGCTTTTGGTTTTTCAATTCTGTTACCTTATTTTCCTTTTTATATTTTCTTTACTGTCAACTGCTGCTGTTGTCTTCACTCTTGCTTCTATATATACTTCTAAACCGGTGTCGTTTTATTCCACTCTTTCGGCTATTCCCAAGTGTTTTAAGAGGCTGTTTATTACTTTCTTGTGGGTTGGTTTGACTATGGTTGTTTATAATGTGGTGTTTCTTGGTTTTGTCGTGTTGCTGATTGTCGCGGTTGATACGCGTAATTTGGTTTTGTTTTTCTTTAGTTTGGTTGTGGTGTTTGTTTTGTTTTTGGTTGTTCATGTTTATATAACTGCGGTGTGGCATTTAGCGAGTGTGATATCGGTTTTGGAGAATGTGTATGGTTTTGCGGCTATGAAGAAGGCTTTTGAGATTTTGAAAGGGAAGGCGAAGATGGGTTCGGTGCTTGTGTTTGGGTATTTTGTGATATGTGGTGCAATTAATGGGTTGTTTGGGTCGATTGTGGTGCATGGTGGGGAGTATTATTATGGAGTTTTCTCGAGGATTGTGGTTGGGGGATTCTTGGTTGGGGTTTTAGTGATTGTGAATTTGGTTGGGTTGTTGGTTCAGAGCGTGTTTTATTATGTGTGTAAAAGCTATCATCATCAAGGGATTGATAAGAATGCGTTGTATGATCATTTGGGTGGCTATCTTGGTGAGTATGTGCCTCTTAAAAGCAGCATTCAGATGGAGAATTTGGAGGACTGATGACACGCGATGCGAGTGCTACTATGGTGAGCCACTATATTGTTTGTTTGTACTTTTTTACATTGTGTATGAAGAATTTATTAAAAAATTAGGTTTTAATTTGTAAAGAAGGGATACTTTGTAATGAGTATGAAGGTTTATGTTGACTCTTATGAACTTGATCTTATGCCTGTATTTTCGTTTCAAGAAATGATCATTGGATGCATTACCACGTAAAGCTTGTCACACTTTTATTACTTGTAAAATTCTTGTTGCGGTACTCTTGTTTTGAATTTTTTATGTGCTTCTTGTTGGGAAATACGCGTGTTTGGTTAAGCTTAAAAGGGTATGCCTTTTTATGCTAACCTTCTAAGGTGCAAATTAAAAACACGCATTCTTCCTTTGTTTTACTGTTATGGTGATGAGTTCTTTCAACCCAAACATTACGAAACAGTTCATTGTATTTTTGATAGACAATAGGCTAAAACGCCTACCAAACATCAACGTAGTAGCGAATGGTTTTCTATTGTAGAGTATTGTGCTAATCATATTATCTGGAGTTCCCCTTTTTGTAAAGGTGTTATGCTAAATACCGGTGTAATTCTTTTTATTTTCTAGTTTGATTCTGTTGGCATCTATATCTGATGTACAAGGATTCAACAAAAGTACTTTTTGAAAACCTGCAGCTTCTACACATTGTTGTCATGCGTATATTCGATTTCTCTTTCTGCGGTGAATTGTTGTATCTAATTTGATGCACTTAATGTATGCTTAAGTTGATGCTACTGAGGGGAATAACAGTAGTGTTGACTGTCGAGGGTAGTAATGAGTTCAGGGGGTGTTTGGACGAGCATTATCAAAGTGCTTTTTGCAACTTGGAGGATTAACGTAGATAACAAGTGCTTAAAGTTAGGGGGTAGTTCTATCACATATATGTTAATTTTCCTTCTACAACTCCTGATATGTTTCTCTAAATCTGATTATTCTGACTTTAGTTAAACCAGCTATCTATAATTGTAATCAGTTATGCCAAACATTTCAACTTGACTTTTATGACTTTGAGTTGCCATAGATAGTTTAAACAGACGTCCAAACACCCCTAGGGTCCATGGACTTAACTTTCTAAAGCATGAGAGGGTTGATTTAGTTAGCTATTCACTTCCTATTTTAGCATATTATTTGGTTTTATGCAAATTATTTGGCGATGTTGATTCACTTGAGGTTTTGAAATATTATGTACTAGGCACACACCATCAGCACGTTTCATCTTGGGAGGTACTACGTTTTTGTTATGAGTATGGTGGCGCATCCTGTGCACAGGCTGATTTAGCAGAGGATTACTAGGTGGGGTTTTATTTTGTCATTCTGTAGTGTACATTTGTAATGTAATAATCATGATATAAACTTTTGTCTTCCACTGTAATGTAGACGATTTCTGTCTATTATGATTGAACACCCTATTGTTAATCTACTAAAAGTGTCAGTATTTTGGCATAAGAATCAAAACTAATATAATACACGATGGATTTATGTTATTACCTTAAGTTTTTTATCCAAGTTCGAGGAGTTTCTTATAAAGAGTACAAGATAACGTCTTTGTGAGGGAAAGATATCTTGTCTGTATGGAAGTATTTGAGGTGGATTAACGCAGGTGGAAGCTCTCTTGGAACTGTGTCATTAACAAAAGACTTGAATGACCAGAACGGTTGGTAATAAGCCAACTCTATTCCGAGTTAAGTCAATTATATACCATGTGACAATTACCTGAAGGATGCGAAAGGGAACATTCAAACTTTCAAACTGGTACACATTCAAACAGGTTAATAATGCTGGGATTGTCACTGTTATCAAGGACATCTCTGCTGTTCATAAAGTTAGGAACCTGCCGCAACTTATGAAAGTCGAGAAGAGCTGTTGTTTATTTTAGTAAGACTTTACCAAAGACAGTCTGAGTAATGGAAAAATAGATAGGATATGCAAGTGTTTCTTTATACATGTATAGATAAGCTTGTAAGACTACATATTCCATTGTATGCTGGTTGATGGGAAAAAGATCAACCACTGAGATATAGGTTTTTGAACTACCCGAATGAGGTGGCATTAAGTCCCATATCGAAAGTCGATAGTTAATTTCTTGACAGTATTTCTCCTTGACAAATGAAATATTACAGCATCAACCTCAGCACATTTATCATCTTTTTTAGAGAAGTCATCAATATTACAATAACAAAAGAAAACTACAAGGATATACAAAAACAAGATACAAACTTCCAAACATTGAGATGCACCAAGAAAAGGAGCAAAACTCAACACGACCACTAACAGCAGATAACTGGACTACTTACTGACATAAGAGGGAAAACAAATAAATAAAATTAAAAAAAAAAAAAAAAATGACAAAATACCACTAGCATGTTATAAACCTTATTTAACTGTACTTCCAATTCACTAGAGCCCCACATACCTTTTACTTGAACTGACACCTCTTGACAACTAGGATGTATCTTCCATGTCCACCCAAGCCATTAGACCAAATTTGTCAAAATTTTCTCACTTATTAAGCAAACCTCGGACTCACAAGTGATATAACCCGAAGGCTGAAGCTTACATTTTTCCTTTTTCCACCTCAAACCACACGAACAACAATATGATAACCCTAGCAGATCGACCCTTGAAACTCAAGTTCCATCAGTACCTGCACTCGAATTTACAGGACCACTGTCCCACTTTTGCCGACACAAAGCACCTTTTTTTGCCCTTCTCACAAACACAAACATAAGTCATCTCTGACCATGGAGATTTTGAATTAATGGACCTTCGTGCTACTAACAAAACTTGACAGATAGCATGAAACAATTTACGTCTCTCAGTCAACTGTTTCAACTTTTTCATTTTACTTGGTTGATCAAACATTCACTCCCCATTCGATGACTCAGCACCATCAGACAACTCAAACACATCAGTCAACTCAGCCTTATCAGTTGGCACATGAAACACAAACTCCTTAAACACGAGTTTGGGGATTTTCATCCAATGGTAGCTCCATTCACTAGATAGGATACTTGTCCCGGCCTCACTGCCTCTTCAATCACTAGAAACATAAGATGGATTCTTGTATGCCTGGAAGAAGGTTGCTAATCCTATTCATCCAAGGATATTCTTTGCTGCAAAATTTGTTTAGTACACACAAAAATAAGTCTTAGACACAATACGTGAGCTTTGAATCTGAACATGAAAGTTGTTTATGATAAAACATGAGGACATCGATATAAATTTCATGGTTTTAAACTATAAAATAGCAGCATACTTTCATCAATGTCCCACTTAAGTAGCTTGGACTAAAAATTGTTGGACTATGTGTTGAAAACTTTCAAAAGGTCTTCCGATATACACATCTTAATACAAATAATGTCAAAAACGTTATTCGCATTATTCGATCTTTTTGTGTTTTGATAATCACAAAATATAAAGACATGTTACGTAAAGTTACGGTTAATAAGTTTTTAACCGAGGAAACTCGTTACTTCTACGTAGCTTCTACAACGTCACTTCAGGTATGAACAAACTTTATGCCGTCTTTAGTTTGGTGATCAAAGAAGTTTTTATTTTCTTATAAACTTACATTTTTAAGTTTGACAAAACAATTTCACAAAAGTATTTTTGTGTTTTTTAAAGAAATGTTTTATTAAGAAAATATATTCAAATTCAAATTTGTAACAACTAGTTTTCCTCCCAAAATAGTTGAAACTTCACCAGATAAGTTTTCACCATATCAGGACAAAAATATGAGCGTTTTTGTCGGGACGGTCCCTTAAAGGGGTCGACGGTCCCTTAATGATAAAGGACCGTCGCCTATTTACGGGACCGTCTGGTCTGTCCTATCGTCTATAAATACAGAACTGTTACACTTCATAAAACAAGGTTTTTCACACACAAAACTTTCTGTTTTTATTTTCCCTTTGAGCCTTTGATCACTATAATATGTCGGTATATGTTTATAAGTGATTTCCTCTTCCGTCAAGTGCAAGAGAAGAACTCTCGACATCAATGAAGTCTCGAGATGTTATAGGTGTCCACACACAAACGTAACAAGTGTTACGGTGATAGGTTCTGTAAATAATGTCATTGTTATCCGATTTGTCTGTGAGTCGAGGAGGGGATATTTGTGTGACCTTGGATGGTGATGTAGATCCAAGAAGTCTTGTAACTAGATTAGTTCATGTATTAGTGTGAGGAGAATAATGTCCTAGTGTGTAGGATAGGATTTTGTCGAGTTATTATGTAAAGACACCCGATCCAAGTGAGTCATATGTGTAGTCTTGGTTCGGGTGAAGAACCAAGTGTGTCTAGTGTGTGAAAGCTTGGTTCGGGTGAAGAACCAAGTGTGTCAAAGTGTGAAGGCTTGGCTTGGGTGAAGAACCAAGTGTGTCAAATATGTGAAGGCTTGGATCGGGTGAAGATTCAAGATGGACAAGAGTGCTTGTTTGTGTGGCCACGTGGGCCTTGGAGTAGATTGGTTCTAGCTATGATTAGAACTCGACATTATGCTTAGTGTCGTTAAGCCTTGTGTAAGCATGTGTACGGATTGCTCCGCCTGAAGGAGTGTGTTGATATAGTGATTGATAACGCTCGAGTGTGGTACTCGGGGAGTGGAGTAGGACGAAGAGTGAGCTTCGTGCCGAACCACAATAAATTGCCGCGTCCCTTTGATTGTGTTCTTTCCTTACTCTTTACATTACTTGTTTACTTATGTATGTTTGTAGTCAAATTGATATCACATAACTAGTAGAATTCAATAAGTTTGCAAAAGAATATTAACCGGACCTAAAAACGGCGAAACGTTTTAACAACTAAAATGAAACGGTGAAACTATTCAACCCCCCTTCTAGTTTCTACAATTGGTATCAGAGCCAGGTTATCAAGTTCTTTAGAGTATACTATACTTTAAAACTTGAATCGATCTATGGAGTCTGAAAGATACCTTAGAAGGGATCTATTTGAATTAGTCACCATTTTTCGAAAATGAAAATTTTGTCATTTGGAAAAATGAATTTGAAAGTTATGTGAAATCAATTGGTCATAATCTTTGGCATTTCATCTCTTTTGATATTTTTAATCAATGAGAATGGATTTCGAAAATTGAGATTTCATAAGAAAATTTTGCTAGATATTGAAGTTCAAATATTGGTTTATAAAACTTTGCTAAAAATTGGTTTTGACAAAACCATTTCATGAAATGTGGTATATGATATATGGCAAATATTTTAAACCTTTATCAAGGAAATGTTCAAGCCAAAGATGATGAAAATATGTTATTAGTAAGTCACTTAGTTTTAGTAGAATCGTGCACTACTAGTTTGAATGTTTTTATTGAAGGTAATGTTGCCATTAACAACTAAGTTGGTGTACTAATCAACAAGTCTTGAAGTGATGAAAATAAAGAAGACTAAGTACGTGTTTAGATAGCCTAAGGTCAAGATGGTTAGAGATCAAGACAATGCGTGACTAGATTGTGTAACTACACCTAAGGACGATTCGCCAAGTGAGTTTCATCATGTATTCCATCACATACACGACACATGTTATGATATGTATCATTAAGGATAGCTAGAGGCCAAGGTAAGTTTTCTTACAATCTTGCCTATCATAGTTGCTAATTGAATGCTTGCTATATGCTTATATGACTATGTGATTTATCGCTACTTGCTTGCATGCTAGATAATATCTATATGTTCTTGTATGCTATATGCTTTGTGATCATTAGACTTTTTGTCTAAATGCTTATCCTTCTTTGGATTCAAGCAAATTATTTGAAAAAATAATGGTCTTACCACAACCATTATTTATAACGAATTTCTCGTCAATCAATCACTATAGACGATGCACACTTACTTCACTCTCAGTTTGCTCTCTAGTTCTCGTCTATGATTTTTCTTGGAATTTACATGATTGACTTCTAGCCTCTTCGATGCAACTCTCGTCCTTGAATCCCATTGAATGTTTTTGCTTCTTCCTATTCTTCTGTTTCGACTCAAAATCCACTCTTTATTCAAGCGTATCGAGTCTTTTCCTCTTCTTCTGTCTCGATTCCACTCCATACCCATTTCTTAGCCTACTCGTGCGTATTGAGTCAATTCCGTGTCTTAAAATACACAAAGTTATATTTTAAAACGATTTGGAACCAAAGACTTATCACAATAACTGAAACAACAAAAATCGTCAAAACCACACCTCTCTACCGACGGTCCCATAAACAGCCCACGGTTCCCTATTCATAAGGGACCGTCCGAGATTTTTTCTATAAATACGCCCTCTCACTCCACTTTTATCAGTATGACAAATCACACACATAGTATGGCAGCTGAGCTTCTAAAAAATAAGGGTTAATCATCACTTATTACCTTAAGAATTAAATCCAAAATTTCAAGTTCTAAATCACTAAACACCCCTACATATCAAACATCAATTGTAAGTCAAACTCATCTAATTATCTATTTGAATTACATAATTAGGGTTTATTGTTATCTTGAAATTAGGGATCTTAAGTCTATTATGAAATTAAGTATAATCTACACTTAAATTCAAATAATTGGTTGGTTATTATATTAATCAAGAGAAATGATTTCATTTAAAATATAACAATTCTCAAAATAAGAGAAAATCATTAACACTTCTTTGATACATCAAATTCTATTTCACATTGTTTAAAACATGTCAAAAACTAAATCAACTTTAAATTTTGGCTAATTATATAATTACTGTTGATAGGTGAAACATGCCTAAACTCAGTGTTGGGTTTTAAGTAACTCTGCTTCTAATAATATCAATCTGCTGCTGACTTACTCTGCTGCTGGAATTGTGACTCTGCTGCTCATATTGAAGAACTCTGCTGCTCAGAGTTAATTATAGTATTGAGTCATGTATTTATGTTAATGATTGTATTAAATATTCTATAGGTTTAGAATATCGTTTGTGTGTGTAAGAAGTCTTTGTAAACCGTGTAGGGTT
>LBNU01012156.1:0-14679 GCA_014162995.1 Artemisia annua
AAACTTCTCTCCATCCGGATCATATAGAGTTATCTTTATGTGCCACGATCCATCCCCTTCCTTAGGTGGCTTATCCCAATTCCATTTATGTTTATCGCCCTCGCTTTTCCATTTATTCATGGCTAGGTTGATCAGCAAAACTCCTAGGAAGTCGGTCATTTTTCTAAAAACTAGGGGGTCTTCAAAGGGATCTAGTTCGGTGTCCCTAGCCAAAAGTTGTTCTACCGCTTGTGTTCGGTTTACAAATTCCTCTTCTAGGTAGAATGGGCATTGGGGTCCTATAAAGTCTCCTTCTAACCATGGTCCGTATCTAGAGGTCTTTCTATCGGTTGATTCCTCAATTGTGTCGTAGGCATGTTTCTTAACATCATAAACCGACCAAGTTTCTCCTTCTCCTACCGCTATCTTGGAAATCATAGCACTAGCGGTGGCTAAAAATCCTCTTCCTATCAACAAGGGGCATGTAGGGTCGCTCACCATATCGAGGACGTGGAAATCGGCTAAAATTGTTAACTTCCCTATGTGAACTACCACGTCCTTTACTACTCCTACCGGGTATGCTACACTTCCATCCGCTAAACCTATTATTACCTCGGTTTCTTCTAGATTTCCTAGTTTGAGGGTGGTGTAGAGAGGTAATGGAAGTAAGTTGAGGCTAACAAAGCTTGGGTTGCCTCCCAAGAAGCGCTTTTCTTTATTAACGAGTCTTGTAGCTAGACTCAAAGTCAACCTATCCGACATAGGTGAGTTCCGCATCGAGGACATCCTTAGGGTTGATTTTGGTTGGAAGTGTTCTATCGGTGCGTTTGGTGAAATATGACCTCTCAAACTTCTCTCCATCCGGATCATATAGAGTTATCTTTATGTGCCACGATCCATCCCCTTCCTTAGGTGGCTTATCCCAATTCCATTTATGTTTATCACACTCACTTTTCCATTTATTCATGGCTAGGTTGATCAGCAAAACTCCTAGGAAGTCGGTCATTTTTCTAAAAACTAAGGGGTCTTCAAAGGGATCTAGTTCGGTGTCCCTAGCCAAAAGTTGTTCTACCGCTTGTGTTCGGTTTACAAATTCCTCTTCTAGGTAGAATGGGCGTTGGGGTCCTATAAAGTCTCCTTCTAACCATGGTCCATATCTAGAGGTCTTTCTATCGGTTGACTCCTCAATGGTGTCTTAGGCATGTTTCTTAACATCATAAACCGACCAAGTTTCTCCTTCTCCTACCGCTATCTTGGATTCCTTGCAATCAATCATAGCACTAGCGGTCGCTAAAATCCTCTTCCTATCAACAAGGGGCATGTAGGGTCGCTCACCATATCGAGGACATGGAAATCAGCTAGAATTGTTAACTTCCCTATGTGAACTACCACGTCCTTTACTACTCCTACCGGGTATGCTACACTTCCATCCGCTAAACCTATTATTACCTCGATTTCTTCTAGCTTTCCTAGTTTGAGGGTGGTGTAGAGAGGTAATGGAAGTAAGTTGAGGCTAGATCCAAGATCGGCTAATGTGTCATAAGCTTCCGAATTACCGATCTTGCACGGTAGGACAAATAAGCCCGGATCTTTTAACTTCTTAGGTAGTTTGTTTCGAACGAAAGCTGTCCCTTTTTCACCTAATTTGAGCTTCTTCTCATATTTTTCTAAGATGGCGTTATAGTAGGGGGCTCGTTCTAACACATCAATAACCGGACGTTCAAGGTGGAGTTCCTTGAATTCTTCGTCAAGGTCTTGAGTGGGAGGTGTTTCAACTATGTTGTTGACCGATTTGGTGTTGGATACCTTATTCTCATGGTCTTTTTGAGGGATGTGGGTTTGTTTGAAACACGTGCTCACGGAGTTGACCGAATAGTATTGTGGGCAAGAACTAGGGGACGAAACCGAAGAAATGGAGTTAACGTTTAGTTTTGGGTTCTTGACCGTGTCGCTCGGGAGGGCACCAATCTCTCAGTCATTGAAAATCTCCAACAAGGAATCGATTTTATCGGTCATCTCGCTTTGCCTTTGTTTAACTCGGATTCAAACTTGGATATACGAGCTTCTTGAGATGTCATAAATTTTGACATCAATCCTTCTAAGTTATTGGTACTACTATAGTTGTTGGAAGGATTATTGTTGAAGGTACGGTTCGAGGAAGGACCGATGGGTTGAAAACGATTAGGTGGGTTGGAAGAATTGTTTTGGGACACGTTTTGGTTTGACTTCCACCTAAGGTTTGGGTGATTTTTCCATGAGGGGTTGTATGAATCACCGTAAGGGTTTGGCTCGGGTTTGAAAGTGTACCACTTGTCTCCCGCTCCGTCGGTACGCGAGGATGCGTAGTCCGCAAAAGCTTGTTCGGGGAGTTCCATGCAATCACGAGTGTCGTGGGGACCACTACATAATTCGCACGAAGAAGTGATTTTATTCACTTGGCTTGAAGGTTTAGGAGCCTCGTAGGATTTCATAAGAAACTTGACTTGGTCTTCAAGTTCTATGATCCTACGGTCGGAAGTGCTTGAATTATTCGAAGGCAAAGATATTGCCTTGACCGTTTTATTCAAATCACGGGGATCATTCCAACTTTCGTTGTCATATAGAGCAAGATCTTCTAGGAGATCCCATGATTGTTCCGCACTTAGATCACGTAGCTTGCCACCGGCCGCTTGGTCAATGGTTTGCCTCGTGGGGAGATTGATATGGTCATAGAAGATTTGGACTTGGAGCCAAAGGTCTATGCCATGATGAGGGACTTTTTGGAGTAAGTCCTTGAATCGAGTCCATGCCTCGTAGAGGGTTTCGCCTTGGCGTTGTTGGAACGCCAAGATATCATTCCTTAGCTTGGTAGTTCTCCCCGGTGGGAAAAATTGAGCAAGGAAACGAGTTGTGAGATCGTCCCAAGAGGTGATGGATCCTGCGGGAAGTCGCTCAAGCCATTGACTAGCTTGGTCCCGTAGAGAGAATTGGAAGAGACGCAATCGGGTCGTCTCTCGAGTTGCAACATCAAGGTCTATGGAATCTACGATTTTGAGGAAATCCTTGAGATGTTGGTTTGGATCTTCGGAACGAAGTCCATGGAATGCGCATCCGCTTTGCACCAACCGGATGGTGTCGGATCGCAAGGGAGTGACATTGGCTCCTTGAGTGAGCTCAATGGTGTTTCGATAGCCAAGGTGGCTAGGTCGGGAATACTCTCCTAAGGTGCGGGGTCTAGGAGGTTGGTTTGGTTGTGGTGGGTGGTTTGGTTGAATTAGGTTGTTGGGATCAAGGATGTTACCACCTTCCATGATGGCGGATGGTAAAGATTACGAACAAAAACACGAAGAAAAAGATAGACTAAAGAAAATCCTAGAAAAAGAAAATAAAAATCTCACTAGAAAGGAATCTAGTGAGTAGACCTAAAGAAATAAAAATTCTACCTAAACAATAACTATTCCCCGGCAGCGGCGCCAAAAACTTGATGCGTGGTTTTGTGACCTTACAACAGGTTTTACCTCTCGAGGGATCTCAAGAGGCTTACAACCCCACCAGGCAGTGTACCTGACCGATGTAGTATAGGATAGTGGTAAGTACGGGGGATTGATCGTTCTCTCACAGGGAATAGTGTTCGTTAGGATAGAAAAGCTACTCTAATAGGTCTAAGGGTGGAAGGAAGATTCTTTTTGTATTTTTATATTTTTTTGAAAGCAATTAAAATCTCGGTTTTTAGAGGAAGGGCGGAATTAGTTGCTAGTCAACTAACCCAAGTTTACTACTTATGCAAATTAAAATAAAATAAATATCTAAACTATTGTGGTTGTGAAAACAATATGGAGAAAATTGTGTTTACTTAGATTTCATTACTCCCTAACTATCTTTTACCGGTTAATTGATATGTGTGTTACTTGTGTGGATGAAGGGTGTATTCCTAATAACTCATGGAGTGGCATACATATCTCTCCAATTCTATGAGCTCTTATCTCGCCCTATGCCATGCACGGCACAACCATAGGGGTTGTAAACAGTGGCTCATGCGTTAAATACTACCTTAATAGCCTAGTATGCCTTGGCTACATGTTTCCCAAGACGTTCAAGCACGTTACCATAAAGGAGGTTGGCCAGTTTTCTTGAGCCTAACATTGATGGAACAATCATCCCAACAAACAACAACACACACCAATCAACCAATAATTAATAGTTAGGTTTCATTAGATCTAAGCAAACACTAGAGAATTTAGCTACACATGTTAATTAAAAGACAAGCAAAAGAGATAATCAACCAACACATAGACATATTGATTGAATTAAAGTGAAGACTTATCTTTAATTAAGCATGAGGGTTCCAAGGGTTGGAAACCCTAAAAAGTACAGAAAATTCGTCTTTAGGGTTTGCCCTAAAAGTTCTCCACAAAGTTCCACACTAATGAATGAAAATTAGAAAACTATATATAGATTTTACACTCTGACGGCGTCAGGTTATAAGGGCTGACGCCGTCAGCTCGCCGCCATTAGGTTTCTCGGATGGCCTAGATCCACTTCTGACGCCGTCACCTTATAAAACCTTCTGGGCCGTCACTCTTTAACTTTACTCCTGACGGCCTACTTTTCCTAACACCTGACGGCGTCAGGTGTTAAATCCTAAATTTTCTCTGGCCCGTCATTTGATAATTGATTTCCACTCTTTTGTCAAGACTTTCTGACGGCGTCACCTTGTGACTTCTGACGCCGTCAGGTTGTAAATCTTCATCTTTTGAGACTTTGTCGTTTTCTTCACTTTTATGCTCCAAAAACGTCCAAATTAGCATGTTTTCCAGAATTCTTCTCAAAAGTACCTAAAATGACAAAAGGAACGATTTAGGGCAATATTTGATCACATTTACTCGAATTAGGGCTTAAATGACCTCTTAAAACGGGTACACTTTTCGTCTCATCAGTATAACTGCCAAAAATAACGGAATCGGCATTTATTGGGCTTTGATTTTTAAATCTTACCCATAAATAACTAACCCTATCGCTTTTTACTCTCATACGCATCTTTCTTCATCTATTCACTCTTTCACAACTATTCTAATCATCAAACACACCTTCGCTGATTTAATCACTCTCACAAACACATACAATGGCTAATCGTCCAAATTGCAATAAACACAACATGATTGCCAATTTGGATAAGACCGCAAAGAACATTGATTTTCATGCTATAATTGATTTCCTTACTGGGTCTTCAATCAATTATGCTATTTTGGTCAATCTTGATGTTATTGGCTCCTGGATTCAAGAATTTTGGGCTACTGCTACATCTGGATGGGAGGAAGATGATATTTCGTTTATTGAAGCTAAGGTTGCTGGTAGGGATATTAGAATTACAGAGGCTACCGTAAGGGAGGTTCTAATGTTCAATGATGCTGATGGTACTGTTCGTTTTGACAAGCAAATCATGTGGGATACTCTCAGAGATATAGGGTATGAAGGTCCTCTCACCAAACTCACTTTTCAGAAACCCTTGTTCAGTCCACATTGGAAGTATCTCATCCATGTTCTACTTCACTGCTTAAGTTCTAAAAGTACTGCTTGGGAACAATTTAGTCAAACCATCGCCTCTGCATTAGTGGAATTAGCTACCAATCAACCATTCAATTTTTCCTTCATGATTCTTGATGGTATGCACAAACATATCAAGAATGGTTCACCATTTTTGATGAATCCCAAATTTGTTCAACTGTTTTTAAACAAACAACTTGAAGGTGTTCCTAAACCTCCACACTTTTTACCTTCCATAATACTTCCAGATAAGGTGTTCACTTTCATGTCTACAAAGAGTAAAAAGTTCTCTGGGAGGAATACCCCTTTAACTGCTCACATGTCGGAAGTGCCACAAGCTGTTAGGGATGCAGTTGGTTCAGGAGATGATACTGAGCATTCAGGCTCAAGGGAAGGAACAACCTCTCAACATACTGCTGCATCAATGGATCATGAACCTTCTCAACATGTTCAATCACCAGCTCATGATGTTTCTCAACGTACTGCTTCAAAGGAAAGAACTGTTTCTCCACAAGGTACTGCTCATGATGATTCAGAGCAAGGAGAGAATCCACCACCATCTCCCAATGATTATACTTCCATAGATGGGTCTCAAACATCTGGAGGGGATGAGGGAGTAATGGCTGATGAAGCTGCTGAAGGAGTGCTAGACAATTATGCCCTAACAAGAGAATTAAGGCGATTAAAGAAAGCTTATGATGATCACGCTGCACAACTCTTGAAGTTAAGGAAAAAGTTCAAACGATTGAAGAAGTTTGTCTGGCCTCTTATTAAACATCATAGATTATGGGTCAAATCTCAGAAGAAGCATGGTCAACATCCTGTGAAGGTCTCAAAACCAAAGAAAAGAAGGCTAAAGAAGCATTCTTCATTCACATTGGGGAGGAATTTAGAGAATGTGAATGATGCTGATCCAAATGAGGAAACACCACTCTTTGAAGATATTGTTCATCAAGATACTGCTGAAAGAAAAAATGATGAAACTGAGCAAGTCAATCTTGAAGGAGTTCAAAATATTGAAGTTGATTTGGAAAGTAATGGTGTTCAAAATATTGAAGTTCAAAGTACTGTTGCTCAAGGTACTGCTAGAACATCTTTGATAACACCAAGGACTTTAGATTTTGAAGAAGAAGTTGGTCCTTCCAATCCAATTCAGCAAAAGGAAGATAGTGATGAAGAGACTGTTGCTGACATGTTGCTAAGTATCTCAAGACCTAGAGGTATTAGCATTCCTGGACTTCAACAATCACAAGTCCCACAGCCTTCTTCTCAATTTACTCAAGAGCTGGATCCAAAGGATAAAGGAAAAGGAATCTTGGTAGAAGAAAAGAAAAAGAAAAAGAAGATTACTTTAGCAGACTTAAGAGCTATTCAGGAAGCTAAAGGTGAAGACGCTGCTAGAATATTACAGGCTGAGTTAGATGCTGAAGTGAAGAGATCAGAGAAGCCAGTTGTTAAAGAAAAGATTATTGGACCAAGAAAATCACAGGGCATTGCTAAAGAAAGGAATGCTATGATGAGTTACCTGAAGGGTCGAGGTTATAAAGGCTTAGTGAAGTTGACATATATAGAGATGAAAGATCTCTATGATGCTGTAAGAGAATCTTATCAACAACAAATTGATAGTATTATTGGTTTTGATACTGATGAAGCAAAACAGATAATGGATGCTAGAAATAAAATAAAGAGAACAACAACTGAAGCACAGCCATCAAAGAAGTTCAAAGACATAGTGGAATTGAGAACAGATACAGTTGATGAGCTGAGGAATTATCTAAGGGTTGTTGATTTTGAGCATCCCAAGTCGAAAGAAGCTACTGAGACAAAATCCAAGATATCTGCATTAGAAGTTGTGGAATCTAAGAAAGATGGAGATTACTTTGTTTTCCACAAAGAAGATGAAAGTTTCAGAGCATTTAATTTGTTGTGGGACATATTGTATCTAATTGATAGAGAAGATTTACTCCATCTATACCAGCAAATACAAGCTCATTTTGAACAAATTTCACTTAAAGGAATAGGTGTAGTTTTGCTGGGTGATCTTACAAGGATTTGAGAGACTGAAGAGACAAGCACTGATGATATTTGGAAGAATCAAGAAGTTTGGGAGATTCAAAACTGGAGATTCTTTGAATCATGTGGAGTGCATGTCTTAGAGTTAGAAGATGGTACCATGGTTCACATGCTAGCAGAAAGGAGATATCCTCTTACAAGAGATCTGATGGTCAGAATGCTAGAACATGGTATGGAAGTTGAAGATGAAAATGAAACAGCTCTCATGGTCATTGAGTTGTTCATCAAATGGACAACCTTAGCAGATGATAATGCATGATTTCTGGTATGATCTTTATTGTATATATTTTTGAATAATAAGTACTTTATTTAAAAGTACTGCTGGACAAACAGTACTTTACCGAAGTACTGCTTGCAGCCAAAAACCAGTAAAGTCCTTAATAAAATAGCAATTTTTGTAAAGTGCAAAATACTTTTTGAAGCACAAATTTACAGCAACAAATTGTTTTGAGAAACACATGGTGTTAGTACTTGTACTACACAAAAAATGGTATTCAACTCACCATGTTTAACAGACAAGAAAGAGTTTGACTCATCATGAGGGTACGGCTCTGATGTGATAATCAAATCCGTTTTTAGTTGACAATTTACTAAAAATTGTATGGTTTTCAACTCACCATATCTGGAATAGTGAAGAGTTGGCTAGCCCACAAGATAATGGCTTGTGGTAAAGGCTGTGGAAAATCCATTTGTTTGGTAATTAGTTCACCTTGGTAGTGATTGTACTAAAAGAACTAACTAGTCCAAAAGCAAACGGCTCTTGGTAAAGACTACTCAAATCCGTTGATAGCTGATGATTTGCTAAAAATCATATGGTTATCAATGTACCATGGTTTACTAACCTAAACATTGACTACTCCAGAGTTAAATGGATTTGGTAAAGAGACATCAAAATCCATTAATTTTCAATGATTCACCTCTCACAGGAGTTTACACATCTGGATGTGATGAGAATAGACTGAAACTTTATCATCTGGATGTTGCTGAGTAGCTGAAAAGATTAAGTTGCTGTGAAGATAAAGATTGAAGATAAAGGTTGCTATTGCTGACAAAGATCACTTTGATGATGACAAAACAAACACAGTAAGTACAAAACAAAGATGTTAGAGTTTGGAGTCACATGGATAGTACAAGACAGATGATAAAGTTACAATCTTTCCTTGAAGACAAAGACGCTAAAGTAATATGGCATGGATTACAGAGGAAGACAAAGGAACTTGAAATCAAGCAAGTAGAATTCAAGTTAGGGGAGGATTGTTGGGATATAAAGTCTAAGTACTGATGAAAGTTAAAGTACTGCTGAAGTTTAAAGTCAAAGTACTGCTGAAGATATAAAGTCAAAATACTGCTCGTATGGAAACAAGTCAAAGTGCTGCTAATGTAAAAGGACTGACATGCAAATCATGCAAAACATTTAAGGATTATTGTGTAAATCTAGAATGTTTTAAGTTAGAGTTAGTTTACTTGTCGTTCAAGTATTGTAGACCGACTAGGGTTTTCCTTATGCCTATAAAAGGATCCCTAGGTTGGCATTAGTGATATACGATTTTAGAGATACTTGCAAGTTCGATATTAGAGTTATTAGGGTTGTTAGTGAATCTGTGTATGAAAGCAGGTTCAAAGTTTTAATATAATTAAAGTTCTTTGATAATTCTTCTTAGCTTTGTTGAAGTAGATTCCGCATACTTAACAGAGTTATTCAGTGTTTCATTGTTAGTAGTTTAGGATTTATCCAAGATTACTAAACCCTTACAAGCTACATAGTTAATTTGGTCAGAGTATATCGATCCAACAGTATTCCCACCAATTCACACCTTTTTATGGTCAAAGAATATCATCTACAATTTTCTAGAAAGAAAAAGAAGACACACAGCAGACACCCAAACAAAAATAGAAAAGATTTAATATTAAAGACTTAGTTGACATTGACAATTAAATTAAGAACTTCCATATAAACAAAGAAGAAATAAAACTATCCTACATTGTATGTCGTTGACGTCCTCAACCGGATGCTTTGTGACCCAGACATCCAAATTTTCATCTTTTTTCTTGTACCTTTCGATCAAAGGAACAATAACAGTTGTTGTTTCTTTCTTACTTACAATTGTTGCAAAGCCAAACACACATGAACACACTTTTTTATGAGTAGGTAAAATATTTTTAACTATTCACAAACACTCGCAACAAACCAGAAATCAAGAACATTATGTCAATAAGTAAAAAGAAACATACAAACAAAATTCCACATGACTATACACTTTACCAAACAACAATGTAGCCAATATAAGCTAAACAATACACGGCACCTCCATTTAGACAATAGCATTCCCAGTTGCAGAAAAGCCTTAAAAGGATTAACCTAAGATTCATCTATTTTCAAATAAAGTAAGAAGCCAGGAGTTATCATTGATCAAGGCTCCAAATGTTATTAGCGTCGTTTCTTGAAACCACTATTAGTGGTACAATCCCAACCAACTTTCAAATACTTTGCCTTCATCAGTTGCTTCTTCTTTTTACATTGCTGAATATTCGTTTCGGTATAATGGATATTTCAAGTCCACAAATTTAAACCGCATTTCCGTTTCATCTTAAGTTAGAAGCTTCCATTACTCATTAAAAGCTGCGACAGTTAACCATGAACCAATTGCGTTGCTAGATTCATCTCTTGAAAGATGTCCTATGATACTCATTTCCATCTCTGAACCTTTTATTGTAACATTATATGCAATAAGAATTAAATAATAACACACTCTTAATCAACTATAATAAAACAGCCTGTCGGAGATCAATAACTGCGAGTATACGAAAAGTTCTAAATTTTCAAAAGACTACATTAGTGAAAACACAAAATTATATATATATTTTTTTTGGTGAAATGAGAAGATAAATGATTGTGTTACAATCAATTTGTATATTTATAAGTCCAAGGAATTGCTCAACGAATAAGCAAAACCAGGGTCGTGTCCGTGTGAAGGTGAATGGAATCGTGATAATCGATTCGTGAAATCGTGTTTGTGAAAAAGTTAAAAGTGAAAATATTTGAATTTTACAACTAATGAAATGATAAAACAAGCAAAAACAACTAATCATGCACAAAGGTACAAGCACGTAAAGCACAAACAAAAGCGTACACGTAAACTAAAAATAACGTCTATTTAACAAATTAAAACGTGAATTCTAAGCTAGACTAAACCTATGGGCTCAAATGAAATTTCTAAAACTTAAAAATGATAAAAGAAAATTTTAGTAAAAAGAAAAATATTTCTTTGATTATTTATTGATTTATTATGAATTAAAAGCTATTTAAAAAGAAATAAAAGACTAAAAATGGTAAAAAGTATCAAATAAATCCAATCATTTTTCCTAAAATTACTTTATACTATTACTGAGTTAAGAAAAATTTAAAATTTGGAAAAGCTAATTTCTATAAGCTCAAACAAGCTTATGCAGTTTTGAAAGCTAATGTTTATAAGAAAATAACTAGTATATAAAAGTAATTAAAATCTAACACCCTTGAGAAAAGTCCCAAGGGCGCAGATGGTATGAGTTAAGTGTGTGGTGTGAATGGCCTGGGTTCGAGTCCCAGGTTTTGCAAAAAATTTCAAAACTTTTTTTATTTTAATTTTCTTTCTGTAATCTTTTTATACAGCTAAGCTCCAACAACTTTTATGAAAACAAATCTATTTAAAAGCTAAAAGATAGCTTATAAAAACTACTTGAATCAACAGCTTTTAGTTAAAAGTCCTTAAGTGATTAAAAGCAATTAGCAGCCTAAATACTTACTTATACAAGTAAAAACTAACAGCCACTAAAACTAAATCACTTATTCACTAAGACTAGAGAGCTCAGGCAACAACTAATCAAGCTCAGAAACTAAAATGAACATGCTACGAAGTAGATAAATCAACAAGCTCAGTAAATGCTAAATTACAACAACAGAAACAGGTCCTAATGGAGCAACTTATGAAGCAATAACAAGCTAGCAGAAAAGCTCAATTGATCAAACTAAGAATTGAATTTGGCAAACAGTAGTGTAGGCTTCTCAGAACATCAATTATCAATCAACAACAACAAGAAACCAGCAAGTTATGACCAATTTAAATTCACTAGAAATCAGGTAAACCAAGTGATACAGGGTACAAAATGGAGCAACCAGGCAACTTTGGGCACAGATTCAAATGACCAAATGGATTTAAACCTTGATTTTCTTTCTGATTTTGGTTCACAAGCAACAAATGAGCATAAAATTGCAATCAACATCTATTTTTACACAGCTATGAACTCTAAAATTACCCTAGAAATTTGAGCAAAAACTGAGTAACCAATATTTTTGACTTTTTATAGTTTTATGAGATTTTGACTTATATGAATCTAAACTATCTAAATCTGGTTGCAGATGTAATATTAACCTAAAATGAGGTTAGATCAAGCTAATACAATCACTTATGCAACTAAAATTATCAAATGCAAACAAATTCTAGCAACAGTGAACGGTTATTTATCCTACAAATGAATTTGACTTTTATCTAAAATCCTACTGATTTTATGACCTTAATGTGCTATTTGAACCTAAATGAAACTATCTGAACTATCCTTGACACCTAAAAACAACAGTTCCACAGAATTCAAGCTTTAACCAAACACTCCTTAACTATGCAATTTCACTACAAATATGAGAATCAAGCTTCAATTCACCTCAATTATGATCAAGTCAATTCACAAAACTATAATAGATCACAAATTTCCAGTAAACAACAGCAATGACCATTAATAGCAAAACATCACAGAACTACCAAATTAATTGCAGATATGAAACTGATTTAACACTAACCATTCACAAATGAACTCAGCAACTACAATACTATCACATCTACTAATATAGCATCTAACAGAAGCAAATTAACAGATCAACTATCAACAAAAACAGATCTAGCAGATTATGCAATATAGAGTGGAGATTGAAATGAAGATCTTACAAAGGATACTCTCAGCTCTAACAGAGAGTTTTCCAAAGTAGCCTATCTTTAGATAGGCCAAGCTCGTCCAAATCTAGCTTGAACTATCAATGGAACCTCAACTATCATCATCTGGACTGTATATTTGACTATTTGTTGACTTTTTGGAGAAATGGACTAATAATCTGTTTACTCCTACAACACACACTCACAAGAGCTAATGAGCTAAAATGAGCTTGTATATACTATGAATAAGCTTGAATGCAAGCTGGATTTAGTATTAGAAAACATTTTTTTTTATTATTTTTATATTTTCTGTTTTTTTATGTTTTTATATTTTTGAGAACACAAGAAGATGAAAAATGTTTATAGGAAAGCTTAAGCAAGCTTCTGAGAAGCTTGTTGAATCAGAAACAAGGCTTAAACTAATGATTTTATCAAAAGACTAATAAGAATAACAAGCTTCTATAAAAAAAAACTGAAATCAAATCTCTATTAGCTTCACTAAAATGTTACAAAGTAAAAGATTACAATTCTGAGAGAAATTTGGCAGAGTTTCCTTAAGCTAAAAATTACACACAAAATGAGCTATCCTAACCTCTATTTATAGCTGCTCTAAGAAGATTCTAGTGAGAGAGGGTCACGGATTGCCAGGTTGGGAATCCGTGTGCTTGTGCTTTCTCTCCACGTCTCTGAGCCCTTTGATCATGAATCAATAATATCCCACT
This sequence comes from Artemisia annua, assembly GCA_014162995.1. Lineage (NCBI taxonomy): Eukaryota > Viridiplantae > Streptophyta > Magnoliopsida > Asterales > Asteraceae > Artemisia > Artemisia annua. Next base: position 13,259 of record LBNU01012156.1, read on the forward strand.
CATAATAGTCGTATGATCACTCCTTGTGACGTGTAGAAGCTAATTGGAAGCTGCCATGTGGCCAAACGTGTGCTTCTTAGTCCCTGACACCATCTGACATCATCCTGACCTTCTAGAAAGGTTCTGATTTGACACAATTACCCTTAATTATGGTAATTTTAAGGGACGGGTTATTTAGGGTTCTAAGGTTCTGGGTAAATGATGAATTGGGGGGCGGGAGTTATTTAAGAGGTAATATTTTATTACCTTTGACCCGTGGTAAGTGGTTTGATCAGGTGGGATTGGTTTGGGCCGGGTTTCTTTATTATGGGAGTGGGCTTGTGTTGATATTCTTGGGTTTATGGATTAAAAAGGAATGATGGGTTTAGGAATAAATTGGACCAGGCTCATATTTGTTATAGTTTTAGGATTTTTAGGATAAGAAATAACAAGGACCATATGTGTAATTTTCAGAACTACAAGGGCTGAATATGAAAATCTCCAAAGTACTTCAAGGGTCTTTTCCTGTCATTCATGAATAATTGGAGGACTAGAATTGACTTTTCTTTAGATGAATCTTCGAGGGACCAAATCTGCCAATTCTGATTCTCGAGGGGCCATTCTTGTAAATTCTTCAATCTTTCACACAAGGGTCAATCTTGTAATTTCTGAAACTTCCTTTGGACTATTTGAGCTCGGATTTGACTTTCGGATGCCAAGCTTTGACTTTTTGATTCGTTCCACTCTCGTACTTGTTTTTGCCGGTTTTCGTTGTGATTTTTGTCCATTTGCGAAATATCCGAACCTGCACGATCACAAACATAAAAACACACATTCTTTGGCATTTATTAGCATAATTACTCTATTTGGGTCGGTTTTTGGCAATGAAAAGGTATGTGAATTCACACATACCAATAAATATCAGCTTAGGTTTGCATAAATTATTAACTAAAGCTCAACATTCTGTACCGGTTTATAAATGCATATTTATGATGCGTGGTTTTGTGACCTTACAACAGGTTTTACCTCTTAAGGGATCTCAAGAGGCTTACAACCCCACCAGGCAGTGTACCTGACCGATGTAGTATAAGATAGTGGTAAGTACGGGGGATTGATCGTTCTCTCACAGGGAATAGTGTTCGTTAGGATAGAAAAGCTACTCTAATAGGTTTAAAGGTGGAAGGAAGATTCTTTTTGTATTTTTATATTTTTTAGAAAGCAAGTAAAATCTCGGTTTTTGGAAGAAGGGCGGAATTAGTTGTTAATCAACTAACCCAAGTTTACTACTTATGCAAATTAAAATAAATAAATATCTAAACTATTGTGGTTGTGAAAACAATATGGAGAAAATTGTGTTTACTTAGATTTCATTACTCCCTAACTATCTTTTACCGGTTAATTGATATGTGTGTTACTTGTGTGGATGAAGGGTGTATTCCTAA